>JARFXV010001958.1:0-112861 GCA_031761425.1 Cosmopolites sordidus
ATATATATATATATATTATAACAAAATTATTTTTATTTTCATTTTTTTCCTTATAATTAAAAAGTTATATGAAATTGAAAATATATTTTTAAACCTAGTACCGATGACACGCCGACAATTCCTGAAAAAAACCCGAATAATTGTGACCTCAATTGTACCGAAGGCCAATATCACCAATATCGGTTCGGCTCGCAGCAATTCAGTAGTTATACCGAAATTTTCTTTCGTGCTCTTTTTGAAAAGACGTTCGGAAAGAATCGGAGTATCGGGCAAATAAAACATTTATCGAACTTAGACATTGTTCAATAGGTTTAACCTATATCTTTGACTGCATTTGTTGGTTTGCTATCAACTTGAAAATATACTTGCTTTTAATCGTTATTTAAGCTATCGGTGCTGTTTACGATGTTTTACCCATATATATTTAGATAAGATATGGAGGCTCAAAGGTAAGTTCAGAATGAAATCAGATTAGGGATCCTTTTGTTTTTTGCATTTGTTTTTATAACTTTTATTACACACACAAAGGAAGGCTAACAACAACAAACGCCTCTAATTGTACTTCGCGTGGTCCACCAGGGCCCATACGTGAATAATAAAATATATATATATATATATATATATATATATATATATATATATATATATATATATATATATATATATATATATATATATATATATATATATATATATATATATATATATATATATATATATATATATATATATATATATATATATATATATATATATATATATATATATATATATATATATATATATATATATATACATACATATATATATATATATATATATATATATATATATATATATATATATATATATATATATATATATATATATATGGGGACCTAATAATATTGAGATAATATTTATCAAATAACTGAAAATATCCTCTTAAAATTGTATTACTTTTAAATATTTATAATAACTCAAGGAAATTTGCCATTTGTTGCAAATACTTTTAGAATATAAATAGCATTTCGTCTTGTATTAGCTAAAATATTGTTACCAAGTATTTGAAAAAAGATTCTTTATATATTTTGGCAAAACATAAAGGTACTATATAATGGGAATGATCAGCTTTCTGTTTTAAGGATAAGATCACTTTGATTTCAATATTTATTTAGTACTAGGAGCAATATTTATTATGAAAAAAAAAAGTTTTTGGGTTAGAAGAGAATAAAGTTGATAGAGTTGATAGATGTGGATAATGTTAAAAAAGTACGTAATACTTCACACTCACTCACGTTGCAAAGCCACTCTTGTTAATAACGAGAACTCATCAGTTTTCCAATATGACATTGTCGCGATAAGTATATTCCTAACCACCGATTATTTAGACGTCAAGGATACCAACTTTATCTAGGACAGTGATTTCCAAACTGGAGGCGCGGAGTAGTGTAAAAGGAGTCGCGAATAGTTAAACAGAAATGAAATTTTCATAATATAACAACACATACAGGGTCGTTATTATGTATGGAAAGGGTCAAATATCTCGAAAACACTTTGCGATTTCTGAATAAAATTTTGTAAGCAATCATCAAGACATGTTTGCCACTTTTGGAAATATTTTTTTGTTTTCTTGTCACATATTTGAAATCAAAGCCCATATTTAATTATATTTAGAAGACAATAGTAATTAGTACTTGAATCTGGCATTGTTAGAAAGAGTCAAATTTTCTCTTACCGCCGGCTATTTAAACGTCAAGAATACGAACTTATTCTGGTACAACGATTTTCAAATTGGGATGCGCGGAGTAGTATAAAAGAAGGCGCGAAAAGTTGAAGAGAATATAATATTCATAACATAACGACATATACAGTATCGCTATTATATATGGAAACGATCAAATATTTGTGGCCCTTACGACCCTTTTTAGCCAACTTGATTTTTTTTATGACAAGAGCACTTTTTTTCTGTATTTGATGAGGTAAATATTGTATGGCATCTTTTTATCAAAATAGATTTTAAAAAATGGCTAAAATGTGTTTCAGTCTCTTTTGTCAATATTAGACTAAAAAAACAATATTAAAATTATATTTTTTTATTAAAGAACTATTTACAAAAGGTGTTCAAAGCGTTCACTGTTAACTTCCTTGTAGAAATGGATAGGTTGAACGAAGCCTGGAATTACGTTTTCCCACCAGAATATATTGGCAGTCTTGCCGAACTCGTAATTTGAAATATTTGAAATTGTCTGACCTATTAACGTAAACCCCACTTTTTAAATAGCCCCATAAAAAAATCGGGGTGGTGCCAAAGCTGGTGACCTGGCTAGCCATTCTATAATTCCTCGTCAGCCAATCCGTGAGTTTGAAAAAGTAGTGTTAAGAAAGTTTCTAACTTTAATGGCATAGCATGCTGGTGCACTATCTTGCTAGAACTTTATATCCTGGTTTAGGTTAATTAAATTTGGAAAAAGGGGCAAAAGTTGAGGAATGATGTTTTCTTCCAATAGATCTAAATAATTATCCGCGTGTCAAGTTGCCATCAATGAAAAAAAGTCTTGTAGTATTCTTGCCCGCTAAATCCCATCCAATCACTTACCTTTTGAGGATACTGTGTATGAACCTGCTCCATCCAGTGCGGATTAGTATCAGCCCAATATCTACAGTGAATTATATTCACTTTATTATTTTATAATTGTATTCTTAAGGATAAAAATATGTTTTTATTATTTTTTGAATTCAGCGTCTACACATGTTATGATTTAAAGCTAATTATTCCATAGTCTACTATATCAATTAAAACATCAACGAATTTTCATCATTAGTTTTTGTTTTTTGTATTTCTGATTTTTGACGACTTTTAATACTGCCTGTATCATTGAATATTTTCACCGTTTTTGAAACTATGGAATTCTTAGTGTTTTTATTCGGATGAGCGTTATTAAATACTGAAACAACAAACTTCAGCATAAATGTGTTTTTTGACATCATATCTAACAATGATTAGTATTTCAATTATTATTCTGTCAGTCAAACATATATTAATTCTATATAAAAATTAAAAGAAATTTGAAATTCACAAATTAAACTTTAACACTTGTCAAATGTAATCAAATATTTCATCCGTCATCCATAGTTTCATAGCCTACTAAAGGAAACATATATTTACCCTAAAGTATTTTTTTTTTCAATCTATTAAAAAAAACATGTAATACTTATCTCGTTGAATTAAAAAAAATGCTTTTTCCAACAATGCCAAATTCAAGTACTGTTATCATTAAAAAAAATCAGTTTAATCATTGCATTTCAAATAAGTGACAAGAAAAAAAAATTAAAATATACTGAAAAAGTGGCAAACCTTTCCTGATATTTGTGTACAAAATTTCATTAAGAAATCTCAAAGGTTTCTTGAGATTTTTGACCGTATCCATGCACAATAGGACCCGGTATGAATAAAAAAATATATACAAATAAATAAACTTTCCAAACATAACATTATATTTTATAAATATTTTTTTTTAATATTTACCATCACTCTAATTTGGATTAGCTAAAATAAATTCATGCTCTTCAAACATTAGTTAAAAGGAAAGCATCCGAAGTTATCTGGACTCACTCTATGTCTAACAAAACAGGTCTTGCGTTATATTTATAACAATATAAATAGCAGCTAATTGAATCATCTTATTATGGTTCATAATACACTATGGTTCATATATACTATCATGTTTTTTTGGTTTACTCGTAAATTTTTTGGTATTTATTTTTTAGTGCTGATAATTGTTAAACTTGTATATTTTTTGACATATTAAGAAAATTGAGTGTTCGGGAGAAACCAATGCAAAGACCACAAAAGCTTTTTCTTTTTTCAATCAGTAACTGCATTTGTGGTCTTTGAATTGGTTTATTCAAAACACTCAATATATATATATATATATATATATATATATATATATATATATATATATATATATATATATATATATATATATATGTGGCAAACAGAAAAATTACCAGATGAACGGAAATGTGCTCTTCTACACCCGCTGCACAAGAAAGGAGACATAACAGATGTGACAAATACAGAGGAATCTCCTTACTACAAGTCACTTACAAAATATTCTCAGCATGCCTTATCCAGAGAACACAGGAACAACTAGAACACAAAATTGGCGAGTACCAGGCAGGCGTTCGCCCTGGTCGCTCATGCACTGAACAAATCGTTAACTTAAAAACAATACTGAAATACAAAGCTATCAGGAACGTCCCAATCATCTGCACGTTCGTTGACTTCAAGAAAGCATACGAGTGCATTGACCGAAAATCTCTGTTCAACATCCTAGAAGAACAAGGACTCGACCCCAAAATACTACGATTGATCAAGCAGACACTGATTGACACAATCTCTAAAGTGAAATTTATGGGAGAAATTTCCGAACCTTTTCTGATTAAAACCGGAGTACGCCAAGAAGATGGGTTATTCCCACTCCTCTTCAACCTGGTCCTGGACAAAATCATAAGGGAATGGGAAAAGGAACTAAAAAATCAAGGACACTGGAAACCAATACGACTCGGACGAACCAAAAACAACATAGAAATATCATGCTTAGCCTTTGCGGATGACCTAGCCATACTCACAGACAATGAAAAAAGGGCAACCAAACAGATCGAAGTCCTCAAGGAATGTGCAGAGAAAGTTGGCCTACAAATATCCTTTCAAAAAACCGAATTCTTCTGCTCAAAATTAAATGTCCAAAATTTTAACACCAAATACGGCAAAATAAATAGGGTCACTCACTTCAAATACCTGGGCGAGATCCTTGAACCCGCAGGAGGATAAAATATAGCACAGAAGATGAAGAGGGCATACGGCAAGACACACAATATCTACAATAAGAAATGCCTATCCACACACGCAAAAATAAGACACTATAGCACAGTAATCAAACCAGAGGTACTATACGCAAGCGAGACACTTACACTCCATACAAAAAGCGCCATAGAATACACACTAAAAGAAGAACGCAAAATTATGAAGAAAATATTCTCGGCCCAAAACTGACAGAGGAAGGATACAGACTAAATTCTAGAAAGACCACAGAGAGAATGTCCAACGAAGCGGCGGACATAAGAAAAAGAAGGTTGAAATTCTATGAACATATCAGTAGACTCCCACCGACAAGATTCACCAACAGAACTCTTACGTACATACAAGGAGTCAAGTCAACAATACCATGGATCGCAAATTCAGAGCTGGTCTGGAAAAGGCACAAATGGGTCCGACGGAGATTGAGGATAGAAGAACGTACAGACACAAAATACATATGTGGAACGTTGCATCAGAGAGCGAAGTTTCGAGATCAGGAACAAAGTGGACGGAGGAGAGCAAGAGAATCCACGAAGAAAGGATTAGAGAGGTGTGGAGGATCAGAAAGAACACTCGAAAATGAGTCAGGATGCTTTGCGTCATCTAACCGGGTCTATATACACCTAATAAAAAAAAAAAAAAAAAAAATATATATATATATATATATATATATATATATATATATATATATATATATATATATATATATATATATATATATATATATATATATATATATATATATATATCGCGTCACTATCTATCTCACTCTATTACATTTGTCCTTCTCACTTACATTGGTGAAGTCAATCTTTGAGAACAAAAAAATACTTTTTATCGTGGTATAAGTTTTTTGAAATGTGGTCCTTTTACAAAAAAAAATAAGAAATAATATTTTTTATGGAATGAAAAGTGACAATTCTTGAACTACTTTGAAATCTTTACTAAATGGGTCATCTTTTAAAATAACTTGCCCAGGGTAGTGTAATACATTGTTTTTAAAAGGTGTGTTTTTAAAAAGTGTCAAAGCTAGCTGACATAATTTTTTAAACCACGATCAAAAAAAATTTTTTTTTACTAAATTAACAACGTTCATTGTTTAATTTGTGTCTGCGATGAATAGAATGGTTGGTTAGGATGACGATATAAAAAATAACACTGAAAAATTGGGTAATTTGTAATCACAGTACCTAAAAATACAGCCTAGAGTGTCGAATTTCAAAATTTTCAAAAATATGCCTATTACCACTTAATACAGTGACATGGATTTTTTTTAATTTTTGCCAGAACCGGTATAATCTGGCCTTTCGCCCGGCACCCGCTTGACGTTGAGTTTCGAGACATCGTGTGATTTTTTCGTTTCGAGTGATTGTTTTAGCATTAGAGCAACGCCCGTAAATCAGTGTTAGGTGGGTGAAACACAAGTTAGAGAGTATAGAGCACTTCGTACAGTTTATGGTGCAAACAATCGCCCAACCAGGCGATATATTAACCGAATTCTTGACAAATTCTAAAGGCATTTTATGCTGTTCGATATTAAAACAAAAACAAGACAAAAAAACGATGTGTTCCGATGAAAATTTCGCCGCTGTTGCTGGCAGTGTTGATGAAAATCCATATTTATCAATTAGTTGTTGTTCGCAGGAAGCTGGGCTTTGTTATCCGACTACGTGCAAAATTTTGCGTAAAGAATTTGGTCTGGTGCCTTACAAGATCCAGTTTATTTGAAGTGAAAATTATTCAATAATTACCGTTGTATCCAGAAAAACACACCGTATAGTGCGGATTGTATGCCAGTAGCAGCATTAGTGAGCTGTTTTTATACAAAATTAAGCTGGAAACGCGCGCTACCGTTAATGCGAATCATTACAGACCGATAATCAATCATTATTTAATTCCGAATTTGAATGGTGTTGATCTGACGGAGATGTAGTAACAACAGGATGGCTCAACATCCATACAGTCAACGCAACAATAGATTTATTGAAGAACGGATCTGTTAATTGGCCATGTGATTTAATGGCATTAGATTATTTTCATTTGAATTATGTTAAATCTTTTAGCCAAGGTTACGACTATTGCTGTAACTCCATCATATATCGATCCTAATAGGTTTGGTTTGAGCTGTCTACACCTTGGATAAGCAATACAGGACTATGGCCTGCTTTGAGGTCGAACCAAATGCCTTTTCGCAGTCGACAAAAGCCATGCACAGTGAATCCACTTTTGAATCCTGCTTGCTTTCTCGAGTATGCGTCATTCAGCATTTTAAATATTCATTTAGATATTTGGTAAAAAAATTTACACATTACTGAGGTGAAGCTTATTGAATAATAGGTATTTAAATTTTCCTGTGCTCCTTTTTTTATGTAAAATAATTAAGTCAAAATTTGGCATAAGTTAGATACTTTTTGTCCTTTGCGGTGTTATGAATATAATTTTGCCACTGTTTTATATAAAGTCCGACCACCAGCTTTCAGCATTTTAACCGTTACACTGTCCTTTCCTGGAGCCTTGCCATTTTTCATCGATTCTATAGCCCTTGTCACATCCTCCGCTAGGATATCTGGCATAGCACCCTGCACAATGTGTCATCCTCACGCATTAAGACATAAATTGACATAATTTTCTTTCTCAGCTCCTGTTTAGCCTTGTTAATTCCCTTGTTGTCTTCCAGAGTTATTTGCACTAGCTGCATATTAAATCGGTGTGTCTCTTCTCCAATACTTTTTCTTATAGTTTTGTAAAGCTTAGCGTACATCCATCTGGAGAATTTTATCTGAAACATTTTTCTTCTGGCGTTATTGAAGCATATTCTTGGTGATTTGATGATGTTGATCTATTCTTTTCATCTTCTATGAGTCTTGTAACACAGCACAGCAGTTCGATTAAGCAATCTCAAAATCTCTGACCTCTGCAGTAATTTTCCAGAATACACTTTTCCCATCTTTCACTTTATCATTCTTTCGCGTTCTCTTTGACAGTTCATCCTAACTTTTTCTCACATCATTCGGTTATCACTTCTAATATTAACATTGTTAAGAACAGTACAATTGCAAAATACTGTTTAATTGTTGGACATGATGTAATCAATTTCAATTGAGAAAGGAGGGAAAATACTTTCGTAAATTTAACAAGCGATTCTTCACATTATTCTAAAGAAAAAAGTTGCTTACAATAAGGGGTCAAAAAGTTATGATATACCACTCAAAAACCTATGGCAAGAAAATATGTGAAAAAACCCAGTTGACAAATATTAACTTTTCATTATTTAACGAATAAACTGTAAAAAAAACATTGCTGATAATAACAAAACTAATAAACATTGTTAAAACATTTTTTTTTAATTAAGAATCATGCCCTACATCAGTACTTAAGGATAACATTAGAATACTGCCACAACGATTTTTATTTCAAAATTGTAAAATGCAAAATTGTAAAATGCAAAAAATTATTTCAATATTTAAGTACATGCATATAATTTTGATGTATAACCCAAAAATCTATTTTGTACTCGAATATCAGGATATGATTCTTATTTAGGAGGATTATCTCTGAAAATTCCGGATGAATTAAGTGTATTTACGGGAAACAATGCTCCGAAAGACCTCTTCCAAGTCGCTAAACATTTGTCAAAGTTCCTCAAAAACTTTTGGATACAGGTAGTGTGACTCCAAAATTTCAAGTATATGAGCGGCAGCGAGAAATTGGTCCCAAACTCGAAGAACAAATTTTATATCTTATTGAAGAAGATTCTAGCAGCTCGGATAATTGCAATTGCAATTGACATTGCAATTGACAATTGCTCCATAACTCGGACAATTGCGGACCCCAGAATGTGCTTTGTCAGAATACCAGCGGCGGTTGTTTGCCTGAAGTTATTTTCAAATATTACTGGTCTGATCTGATCTGAGACACTAATTAAAGACTTGCTATCATCCTTGTCACTCTTCACCATTGACCTTGTTATCATTTACGTTTTTCTAATTTTCTGTTTTACTACACTTTTTATGGATTAAAAATGGGTTTGTATTATTTTATGAAAGAAAATGCTCTACAATATATCCTTCATCAATTAATTATCAACTTTTTGGGATCGTGAAATGTGTTTAGAACTTAAAATATTAACTTTATAGTACGAATATGATGGCCTAAATGCGCTGGCATAGTAAAATGAGAATCATCATCTGCTCGAGACCTTCGAGGCCAATATTGGAATTCTAGACATTCCAGTAAAGCAACAACCACAAATAATCAACTTTAAACCCACTCAAACATGTTAAGTTTGGGGCTATTATTTGCACCTTTGAGACCAATACTAGAATTCCAGAAATTTCAGCGATACAACGTTACCAAATAATCAACTCCAAACTCCAAAGACATATATTTAAAATTCTAAATACGATAGTTTGAATACTAATATGTTACTGTAAACCCGTTTAAAAAGCACTATGAATACTGAGCACTATGAATACATCCTTGTCACTCTTCACCATTGACCTGGTTATCATTTACGTTTTTCTAATTTTCTGTTTTACTACACTTTTTATGAATTAAAAATGGGTTTGTATTATTTTATGAAAGAAAATGCTCTACAATATACCTTCATCAATTAATTATCAACTTTTTGGGATCGTGAAATGTGTTTAGAACTTAAAATATTAACTTTTTAGTACGAATATGATGGCCTAAATGCGCTGGCATAGCAAAATGAGAATCATCATCTGCTCGAGACCTTCGAGGCCAATATTGGAATTCTAGACATTCCAGTAAAGCAACAACCACAAATAATCAACTTTAAACCCACTCAAACATGTTAAGTTTGGGGCTATTATTTGCACCTTTGAGACCAATACTAGAATTGCAGAAATTTCAGCGATACAACGTTACCAAATAATCAACTCCAAACTCCAAAGACATATATTTAAAATTCTAAATACTATAGTTTGAGTACTAATATGTTACTGTAAACCCGTTTAAAAGCACTATGAATACTGAGAATTGAAAAATATCATCTATTTGGCATCGTGGTCGACACTCAAATTCTAAAAATTCTAGTAATACAACACAGTCAGCTTGAAACTCAGAAATGCATACAGAATAAAAAATACTATATTTTCAATGCAATAACATAAAACCACTTAGATGACGCTAGGAATGCTGCAAATTGAGAACTATCATCTATTTGGCAACTTCAAATCCAATAACGCCAAATCTATCACTTTCAAACTCAGAGGCATGATTCTAAATACTACATTTTGAGAGCTAATATGTTGCCCTAAATTCACATCAAATCACTTTCTTTGACTTCTCGATGCGCGTTTCGCTAACCATATTAACACCATCTCAAAGGATTGAATCATCTCCTGATGATATTAACATGTATAGAAAGAAAAACAAAATAAAGGAAATGAAAATATTTTTTTTATAATATAAAAAAGCATTGTAACTTCAATGTCGTTTACAAATATAAACAGTTGATGAGCGGATGCTAGACAGAGCAGACTGTTAAGTGTACGTGCAAAATGTGCCCCTTTAACCCAGACCAACCAGAGGGTTAGGCACCCTTAACCCTCTGGCTGATCTGGGCTAAAAGGGGAGGCTAAAACCCACCGGTTATGAGCGACACTGGCTTACTACGGAATAGGCCAGGAAATCCCTAAGATGATCTAGGAGTTCACCCTAATGTACCGCGCTCACCGCCACAGCGGCAAAATTTATCATAAGTCTACTAATTAGAATACTACGTAAATTATCAATACAAATCATATAAATAATATATCAATAATATTGGTGTTTAGCTACGTCGCTACTGCGGCTACCAAAATAAAATGTTAAAATGAAATAAACAAAAGCTGCACTTTGGGCGCCAAAAAATAAATAAAAGTAAAAGTAAAGGTAAAATAAAAAGGCTCACATAAAATGTTTTTCACAACTGAAAGATCGGCCTTTTCAGCATCTAAGACAAAGGTAAAGACAAAGTAATATAAGGTAATAAAATATGCAACGAACAAAGAAAAAATTAAAAACGTGGTCGGACTCAGGCTTCACACAAGAATGGAAGGGAAGTGGAGGGGTACGGCCCATCTAAATTTGGCTCCGTCCTAGAACCCTAGAATAGGCTCCGTCCAAGGACCTTAAATTTAGGCCCGTCCAAGGACCATAAATTTGGCACCGTGTAAGAATTTCAAATTTGTCTCCGGCTAAGAACCCTAAATAAAAAAAATAGGATATTTAAAAGAAAAGAAAACAATTTTGTGACTTGACCCCGCAGCTAAGAAAAGACGGCACAAAATTGGTCGAGCACCACGCACGTAGCTAGCTTTAAACTTCAAGTAACCCACAAGAAAAAGACGAACGTACATATTTCGGGCACTGAGTCATCAAACAACCAGAGGAAGCTCGTTAGGGAGAGCATTGGGTCGCCGCCCCTCCAGCATTTATCACCGTAAACCATTTTTCAGACCAAACACCATATTTTATTACCGTTCAGTTTCTTTTTGTTTAACTCATTTTAAGATATTTTAAAAATTAAAATATCCAAATATAGAAGAATGTCTCACCAAACGTCCAACCCATCACACCAAATGTTTACCTCCAGCGACCGTACGCCACGTTCATTTATCTCGTCGTTGGCGTTACATGTTTTGTTGATTGCTTAACTGTTTTCTAAAACATGCGATTTGGACGTAGATTCGCTGCGACTGAGGATATCGGTAATTACTTTTAAACGCTGATTTGACATGTACGGAGCGTTTGATATGTTTCGCGTCGCGTATTTTGTTCGCCTCGCAAATACTTGTTTTGATTTGGGATTCGCTACACAATGTGTGTACACAATGAGTAGTACTTTTTAAATAAAAATAATCAACTTCTAATTGCAAACATAAAGGTGATTTAAAACAGTTAATAATAACTAATTTAAGTTTTTTCAAACTTTTTTGAATTATCTCTATTGATTTGAAATTACAATAAACTGTTTGAATGGTTTACTCTTCGGAAAACACTAAGTACCTACTTATTCATTTCGTTATCTACGCAACAAGCAACAAATCATCCTCCAATGTCCATGTAAGTAGTAACAATACAAACTTTTAATGCTTTCCTGGTTCACCTTCCGTATAAGGTTTCAATAGCACAAAAAGTAAAAAGGAGAAAGGGGAAAGCAAAAAAAAATTTCAGCAGCACTATTTTCCTCTACGCCTTCTCACTTTAAAAATCCACGAGCCGCCTCTGCAAACAATAAAACAAAAAAGAAGAAAATAGGAAACAGGAAAAATACCTTTAAAAAGATTTCAATGCAGTCCCAATGTAGTAATAGCGACTTTCCTTTAAGTTGGGTGTTTCAAATCCTTCCAAAAGGCGTACACATAAGAGCTCTAATCAAATCAACACAAAACTAAAAGCATCCAGCCTTATAGATGGGACCTCGATATGCAAATCGGTAAAAATACGAAAAAATAAATTATTACTCTGTGGAGGTCCGTCACCACAAGGCTCAACAGGCAAAATGACCTTTTACTTCCACCACGAGTACAACCAAACCCCGACAATCTGAGGAAACTGCGATAAAAGATGGTCGAGCAATGTTCAACCAAAAGGTGGTTCAGCAGTGAGTCTGTGTTCTCTGTCGAATCATACGAAGTGGGGCCTGTAGCCAGTAGTCTCACTAGGAGATGTTCGAATGGAGCAACCAATCCCGTTAACATGTTTCCCATGTTCGACGGGCGTTCTACAGCATGGGGATTATAATTTGTTGTATAAAAAATTAGGGTTTTATACCTTTCACCCAACTCTTGGAATTTCTTAGATTTCATTTGAACTCCATTATCGCAAGTCAGATAATGGGGCATTCCAAAAAGAAAAAAACTATTTTCGACATGTTTATGTATCACCCATAAAGATAAAATTATTACCAATTTCTTGTTATAATGGATAAATTATTATTGATGATATGTTCCAGTAGAAATGTGGGTTCATTGTTTGCGGGACGTGAATGAGCTCTGTTCTTCCATTGCAAAATATTTCGCTACCGCCCTGATATGCAGCTACTTCAATAATTGTATTAAGCCGATGCTGTCTTCCTATCTCCTTCCAAACCGCTGATTAAACCAATTCTTGTTTCCTCGGTAAAACCGACGTTTCACCATTGAGACAATAACCAGGCTTGGTGCTCTCTGGCCCATTGAAATTGCCTTTGCCTTTGCTGGTAACTTAACAGGGGAACTCTAATTGGGCATCTGTCATGCAGTCCAACGTTATGCAGTCCAACGTTATAAAATCCTTCTGGAAACCGTACGACTTGATATAGTACGATTGTACGTCCGTTGGAACTGAAATTGTACCGCTCTAATCGGTACTGAGTACCAAATTCGTGCATATTGAGCAAGATAACGATTTTGTCGTTCATTTGTAATCCTTCTTCGGCCACTTCTGGGTAGTGAGGCAACAACCAGTTTCTTCGAATCTGCGAATTGTTCTGCTAACAGTACTCTGAACAATATTTAAACGAGTAGCAATTTGATATCGCGAGAAACCTTCTTGGTACAAGACAATAATTTGGGCCCTATTAAGTGCAGAAATTTCAGCCCCAGACATTTTTATTGCTATACAGTACGATTAACACAAATAAACTGTTGTAGTAAAACATCGTATAAATACGTTGCTGGTAAATGTTAATAAAAAATCCAAATATATTTTTGGCACGTTTATGTTTATTATTTTTTCTGATAAATATATTCCTTAGCTCTTATTGCGCATAGACGCCATATCGAGATTTACTTATTTTTTGGATAAATAAGGGGTGCAAGACTTTTGCCGATGAGTTTATTTGAATATAAAATACAATATTTTTATAGCCATTTATTCATAACTGTCAAATTAAAGTGTTTGAATTAATAATTCAAAAAGTTGGCTGACTGGAATAAGTTCTTTATCCGGTCGTATTTGTATTCTCATACTTTGCTAATTGAATGCTTTCATATATTCCCAAAGCCATATTATAATTTATACTTTTAACGTAACGGCTTAAGTTGCTAATATTTATATTATGGGCATGCTCGGATGCATATTGGGCAACACACGATTTCTCATCTCTCCTATCTAATGTGGGTAAAATGTTCTTTATATCTGGTTTATATAAATTAATCTATCTACAATGTTCTTATCATAACCATTAGAGATGTGAAAAAAAATCGATTTTAATATTAATCGATTATTTTTTTGAAAGAATCGATTTTAAAATACAAAAATCTGGTTAAATCTGATTAAAAATTAATCGATTGTGTATACTAAGTTAATACATATGTACATAGGTAATACCTATGTACATAGGTATTAGCTTCATGTGGCATTCAATTTCATTAATAGGTCATGAGTCCACAGGTGTTCAAGTGTCAGCAGTCAAATGTCAACTATTGCGAGTTCAATTCTTAACTTTTTTTTCGTTGTTTTATTCTTATTTAAATTATATTTTTTTAATTTATATAATAATATAAAGTTTGACTACATTGATATGTAGGTAAATATTAAACGATGAAAACACAAATACCGTTACTCAAACGGTTAAAAAGAAAATGAGATGGGATACAGAAATTTCGCTATGACTGGTAGAACCTACGATAGCTTAGTTGGACGATCGTGCAGCTGGTTCTCGCAAGTCGCGGGTTCAAATCCCGCTCGTGGATACATTTTTCTTATCTTTTATATCTTTGAGAATATAAAGTTATTATAGGTAGTGCTTATTATAAAGTATTGAAAACATTATTATTTTTGTTGCCGTATAACTTCCCTAAGGATGATACGAAGGAAAGCAGCAAAACCCTTGATGCACCAATACCATCTTCATCAGCGACAGAAATCTAGGCTATAACTAACTATAAGGCGTGCCAGATCAGGGATTGAAGCTTCTATTTTGAAGATTTTAGAACATGGCTCAGATGGAGATAAAAATAAGAAAACAATTCAAAATATAGCAGAAATGATATGCCGGGACAGTCTCCCCTACAATATGGTTGAAGGAGTAGGTTTGAAAAAGTTGCTGAAGATGGTGGCTTGTATAAGGTTCCGTGCAGTAAAACCATTACAGATCTCATAGACTCTAAATATAAAGAAAATAAAGCCCTTGTGATAAAAAAAATACGATTAGTTAAAAACGTCTGCCTCACAATAGATGAATGGAAGGATTTGCAATGTTTTAGACGTGACAGCGTTCTTTACAGAAAAATTGAAAATGAAGTCAATTAACATTGGATGCAAACCAGTTCACCACTACCATACAGGAGAGTATTTGTCAGAGATCATTAATAAAATGTGTATAGATTGGGGTTTGTCTCACGAAAAAACTGTTAGCGTTACTACTGACAATGACGCCAATATTGTTAAAACTATTGAAATAACAACGTTCGATGCTTAGCGCATATACAATGAATTTGGTAGTCGAAAATTCAGTATCTACACTTTTCCTGGACAAAGTCCGTAAAATCGTGACCTGGCTCCACTAGGGTGGAGAAAGCGAAAAGCACAAATGCGTCAAAATGTTTCTGAAGGAAAATTGAAACATTTGATAGGGAACGTGTTCACAAGGTGGAACTCACAATTATATATGGTTGAACGATTCGTGTTAATGTAGCACTATAGGATGTATTTTGATAAATCACTTAAATCCACCCCAAATGCTTCAAAGTAATGAAATAGTTCAGCTGAAAGAAATTGAAAAAAAATTTAAAGCCTTTTCAAATAGTCACCGAGAAAATGAGTGTGAAAAAATATGTTATAGCTAATAAAGAAATACCTGTTATCAAATGTTTTAGAACTTTGTTAGACACAATAATTAATACTTTGACAAATCAATTGAAACATTCTTTCCATATCGAATTAAGCAAAAGATTCGATAACATACAAATAGTGCACCTTTTCTCGGTTGCAACGTTTTTGGATCCTAGATTCAAAAAGATCCATTTGGAGAAGGCGTTAGCCTTGTCGAAAACAATAAATTATATAAACAATTGTTTAAACACCGAAAACGATGATGTTCCAGTTCTGCCAGCTCATGCGGCCAGTTCTGAACCATCTCCTTCATTAGCAGCGGCTGTCAACGAGCAAGATATATGGCAGGCTCACCATGAAAAGATAATAGCAGCTAGCACATGAAGCGTCGAATTATACCTTTATATTGTGGCTCCGTTATCAGGTCTTCAGCAGCTTATTCTCTCGCTGTATGGAAGAACTACATAACGGCATTTCCTGAGCTATCCGAGTTGGCTCTAAAGCACCTTCCGGTCATGACCACTTCTGCATTAGCAGAAAGGCTGGTTTCCAAAGCAGGGAATATTGTTAAGAAAACTCGAAACTGTATTTTAGGGAAGAGATTATCAAAATTATTATTTTTAAACTCTCTTACGGAAGATTTATGGCAATAATTCTTATTAGTTTTTATATCGTTTGAATTTTGAAAATAAAAATAAATATAATTATAAAAGTAACGTAAAAGTGTTAAAACTAAAGTTTATAAAACATGACAGCTAATGCTGCTGGGGGTTATTTCCTAGTAACCTCTGAATACTTCTTTGTTCTGGGAAAAAAGTTATCATAGATAGATACCCAACCCAATTACAGATACCCATATTCGTTCGTCTTAAGACCACTTATTATTATATAGAAAAGTGTCTAGATGTTCTAAAAAAAGAACGATTTTTCTGAAGAATCGATTATTCCCTCTAAAAAAATCGTTTTTTTTTTAAATCGACTTTTTAAAAATCGTAGCGAACGTAGTAAAAAAAGTAGCGAAGAAAAATCGATTATTAATTAATCAATTTTTTTCATTCAATGTCACAACCGTAAAAACTATTCAAACTTCTGTGTTATAACTAAATTGGTTTAAAGGAAAATTAATTAATCAGCCTACCAGAAAGTTTAAGCAAGTTATTTCCTTACGGAAGCTCTAATTTAAATCGCTAGGAATCTGGTGGTCTTTTTCCTAAAGATATCAAAATATAATCTATTTTTATTATTCCTAGTCATTAAAACATCCAAAAATGACAATATATCATTATTTTCGATTTCAAACGTATATTTTATGGTTTAGATTTTACCATTTAAGTTCTTAAATGCTGGTAAATTTTCATTATTTGTGTCGAAAATTACAAAACCATTATCAACATGTATCAGCAAGACCCTTGTAAAGTAGCTGAATCCACCCTTGGTCTCAGTTTGCTCTTAAATAAGTTGGGTAAAACGGGAGTAAAATATAATTTAAAAAAGGCACAAGAGAGGTCAAACAAATATGTAGGAGAAAACGAAGACTAGTTTTGGAAAGGGATATGGAGGAAATTGAAGGCAACTTTAATCAAAAGCAAATAAGGACTTTTTCCAAAGTATTAGGAACGAAAAAAACGGGCATCAACCAAGGAACATAGATTGCAAGAACGACCACGGAAAATTACTTATAAACGGAAAGGAAAATATACAAAGTTGGGGAGGTTATTTTGAGCAAATATTAAGCAAGCCAGGAAGCACTGATAGAGAGGAAGAGGGTAGAACGGATGGAGATATCGAGAGGGAACTGGAGGCAGGAGTGGAAAGTCAGAACGCAACGGAACCCAACATTGAAGAAATTAAACCACTACAGAAAATTACGAAGATAATACGCCAGTGCTGGGGGGAAAGAAAAAATGCCAAGAAAATGGGAACGAGCGGTATTGTGTCCAATTTACAAGAATGGGGATAGAACATCATGCGACAACTACAAAGGTATAGCGTTGCTGGAAGAGGTGTACAAAATACTGGCGACAACAATCAAGAACAGGATAAGGGATACCTCGGAAAATCTAGTGGGAGAATATCAGTATGGTTTTAGGAGTTACAGATCAACAGTAGACCAGATAATGTTACTAAAGCAACTGTAGGAAAGATACTACCAACAAGACATAAACATGAACATGCTCTTTATAGATTTCCAACGAACCTATGACTCCATTGATAGGAAGGAACTATTAAAATCAATGGGAAAACTGGAGGTTAATAGAAAACTAATAGCTTTAACAATAATGACTATAAAAAATACAATCAGCTTAGTAAAAGTAAATATCCAACATTCAAAACCCTTCAATGTAAGATCGGTCCTGAGACAAGGAGACCTATTGTCTGCCTGCTTGATTAATCTAGTGCTGGAAGCTGTGCTGAGGGAAAGTCAGATACATGGAACAGGATTAACATATGACAAAAAACACCAATGTCTAGCCTTCACAGACCATGTAATAATTATAACACTAGAATTGGGAGAAATAAAAAATATAACTTAAAAATTAATGAGAGAACCAGGTTCGGGCTCCGAGTAAATACAAACAAAACAAAATACATAAAAATTGGAATTAAAAAGACGAAATGTGCAAGGAAGGGCTGAAAATTAAAGTAGGAGAAAAAACACTACACTTCGAAAAGGTTGATCATTTTTGTTACCTTGACTCAACTATTATAGGCAAACATGGAATGGAAGCGGAGGTTAAGGTCAGAATAGCAAAAAAAAAAATATGCAGATACTCCTGAGAAACAAAAATATATCAAGAAAAGCTAAAGTAAGGGTTTTTAAGACAACACAGAGACACAGAGACCTGGACCTTAACCAATAGCAGTGAAACAATGTTGGAGGTGTAAGTGCGTAGAGTGCTGAGAAGAATATACGGTGGTATCAAGGAGCAAAATCAGGAGAAGAACGACCAATAGTAACGGTATTTGGAGAACCCTCAATAACGAGGATCGTTAGAGCACGGCGAATAGCCTGGCTAAGACATATAGAAAGGCTACCAGAAAGCACACTGACAAAACAGATTGTAAGCAGAGGGAGAGGCACAGGAAGAATGAAGAGGGGAAAACCGAGAAGAAAGCGGCTACAGGAGGTGGAGGAAGATTTGGCCAGAATGGGTGTGACCCAGTGGGAAAGAAAGGTAACGAATATAGTAGTTTGGCGGCAGATTGTAAACCAAGCCAAAGACCTTAAAGGCATGTAGAGCTGTACATATATAAGAACGGTGACAGAGTTCTTGTTTATAGAATGTATTGCCAAAATTAATTTTGTTTCAGGTTATGTACCTGACCAGGGGGATATACTCTGAAACAGTTTTGTTATTGACGTGTTTTAACTCAAATAACTGTCAAGTATTACAAAGTAATTGGAATCGGTACAATTGGAAACAATGATGATATGTCAAAGGATACCAAGACCTCGCCGTACTCTAGCAGAGTGCTTTCGACTATTCTTAAGAATTGTGTTGATTTAAAAAAAACAGGATGGTAGTTGATTTGGTAAATTTTCAAAAGCCCTGTAACCATTTTGCCAACTTATATGTTGCAGAATTAATTGCTAACACAATTGGTCTCCCTGATTATCCCGGTTAATGAATTTTTTATAAGGCATATAATCTTGGCACTTATGGATTAAAAATATGTAATTTGTTTTTCTGAGGAAAAAAAATAAGGTTGTTACAACATTTTAATGTATCTCTGACATCACTAACCATTATCGACAATGGATTCATATTTAATTGTTTAACATGGACGCTCTTGAGTCAGCACGTTCAAAATAATAGATTTGTCTATTACTCCAACCAAATTTTTGTTAGATTTTTTAATTATAAAAAATCATTCTCTCACAGACAGTTGGCGATCCTGGATTCTTTTTTTCGCAACTTTACCATTACATGAATCTCTGATTCTTTCGATGACTAGTCTCAAAAAAATTCTTCCAACAATCATAATTGGTTTGTGCGGCATTGGTTCATCGGCGATAATCTTGAGATCCTTTCAATCAACCTCGACCAACCGAAGACTGACATTTCCATATCGGAACATTCAGAATGAAATTTGTTAAATCACTTTTGGTATGATGGTAATAAATATTATTTCTTTACATTTTAGCAACTGGGCAAAATGGACAAAACTAATGTTACATTTATCCAAACGTTATGTAAAACTTCGCCTTTTAGATGCACTATAACAGCGAAACATATGAACTGAATCGGAGTGACTATGATCGGGAATCAAAATGAAACCATATTAAATTACTTGTTAATTAAATATACATAAACTGGTTTAAAAAATACAAAATCCTTTAAAATGACAACTTTTTGTATAATATAAATATTATATTTAACTCAGGTAGACTATACTTGACGGAAATTCATTTTAAATATACAAAATAAGATTTATATCTAAATTTTCACTATTGTTAAAACATGTATGTCATTGGCGGCTCCTGAGGGAGAGCGTTGGGACGCCGCCCCTCCAGCATTTATCACAGTAAACAATTTTACTGAGCAAAACACCATATTTTATTTCCCTTCAGTTTCTTTCCTTGAACTCATTTTCCTAGTTGTACCTCCTGTATAGTGTTTCAATAGCACGAAAAGTAAAAAGGAGGAAGGGAAAAGCAAAAAAAATTCTTCCCCAGCACTATATTCTACGGCCTCCCACTTTAAGAACCCACGAGCCGCCACTGATGTATATATAACAAAAATTTAATAATGGTAAAACATTCTGGTCTATGTGGTTATTTAGCAAAATACTCATTGTTCTTTAATTAATTTCTAGACTCCCTGAGAAATTTACTTTTTTAAATTTATTTTCATTATATAACCTTTTTAAATTATCGTTAAAACTGTAATTTTCTAATATTTTAGTGGTTAGCATTATGAAATTAGAAAAAAGACCTTCCTGTTTGTCAAACATAGATTTTTAAACTGGAACCACACTCAGTTAAATAAACTGTTGATTTATAAAACTTATTCGTCTGCATTTTATTGTTTTTAATGAGACGTCCTAGAATACTATTTGTTTTAAAAGTGATATTTATATTGTTTGTTTTTAATAAATGAAACTAATTTGGTAACTTTTTCCGAATATGGTATGCAATTGTTTTGTACGGAGTATTTTTGATGTTATTGACATGATATATTAAATTAATAGTTTTATTATAGCATTTTTCCTTTATAACATTTCGGTCGTATCTGTTACTTACGATCTGTTTGATGACATTCAATTATTTGTTATAATTATCTATTGAAATTGGGATATTTATTAATCCATGTATAAATGAATTAAATGCCACCATCTTTTGTATATAAAACTAACAACATTTATTATGTATAACTAAGTCTGTATGAGATTTATGAAAAATGGCGAACTAGTAATTGTTAAGTAGTAATTAATCTATCCTTTATCGAATCCTTTTCTAGTAATTGTTAAGCCTAGAAAGTGAATATTAATCTTTTGCTTTTCGTCAAGTGTGAATTTAATTTTCCTATGCAAAAAATGTATGGAATATTATATAATATATGTCGCTCATCAACAATTATAAATAAACTAAACCGTTATTCGTCCTTAAATTTTATTTATATAAATTGGGTTCGGTTAAAAACTAAAAAGCAAGAATGAACAGGTTTGCAAAACTCAAAAGAAATTTGAAAACAGATGGCTGGAGTACTTCGAAAATATGTTTAAAGAAAACGAATTAGAATATTTTGGAGAAATCAGTGAGAACAGACCTTTCCGAGTGCTATAAAATCGGTGAAAAAGTAAAAGAAATAGAAAACACAATAAGTAAAGTAGAAAAATAATTAGTCAATAGACATTAATCAGATACTATAACATCGCTGAAGAAAGAGTAGGAGAAATAGAAAACACAATAAGTAAAGTAAAAAACAAAACAAAAAATAGCACTGATCAGCTCATTTTAAATTTAGTTAGATAAACTAAATTCTATAAAAAGACAAATGTACGAAGCCAGAAATTAGAGAAGTTGCAAATCTAAAAAGCAAGGACGAACTAGTTTACAGAACTCAAAATAAATTTTGTAACAGACGGCACCAGTATTTCGAAGATATGTTTAAATTTAACGAATTGAAATAATTTGGAGAAATTGGTGAGAACAGAGGTTTCCGACTACTATAAAATTAGTGAAGAAGGAGTAGAGAACATAATAAAGTTATATTATAGTTTAAAAAAAAACTAAATAACTCGCTTTAAAGGTAAACCGAACTAAAAAGTAAAAAATAATTTTTAGTATAAAAATAAAGTGATGAAGTTTTCATACTAACTCTACTTATAGAAAAGGTACTGATGCAATATTTATAACTGACATCGAGCACCCCACGCTTTTGTATAATGACACATTAATTTTCTCGTTCATCAGTTTATTCTTATACTAAAAATCATTGTTTACTTTTTAGTTCGATTTACCATTAAAGCGTGTTTTTTAATTTTTTTTATAATTTATTTTTCATTTTTTACTTCGATCTGCTATAAAAGCGTGTTTTTTGGTTTTTTAAACTATTATTTATTTTTTAATTTTTTAGTCTCAAATTTCTCAAAGAAATTTTATTTGGATTTTATTTGTTACTACCTATCCGTGGCGGGAGAGGGTAATTTGCACGCCTACTATCTTCCTTGGGCGTTGTAACCGTGTCTCAGACTCCCTCTCCGAAAGCAAATCCTTGATCCTGTCGATTCTGTTCAGGATAATGGGACTAACTTATTAAATTATTGTATTGTCATCGGTTCTTGATAAGTGTGCATAGTTTCAATTTAATCTGACGTTTTAAAGTGGGTGAAAAAAACGTTCAAAGATTCCATTACACAGATAGATACGGGTGAAGCTAATAAAAGCGTGTTAGAAATACAGTAAGTGAACTAAAAAATAATAAGTCAGCAGTATTGATCAGCTTATTAAAAATGTTTGTTATATAAACTAAATTTGGTAAACGGCAAATGTAGAAATCAAAAAAAAATTGGGAAATTAATAAACAAGAGCGCACAGTTTATATGCAAGATATATTAAAAAAAAATACATAAATGAGAGTATTTTCTAAACAAAGTAATGTCTGAATGATTGTGGCGTGTTCATATAGTTTTTTCTTTATTTGGGGTTTTCGCCACGATCTAAAACTCGAAAAATATTAAAATATGTGTTCTTATGTAAATAAAGAATCACTAGGTGAAAACAAAAAACCAACGGAGACAAATTTTTCAGTGATTCTTTTTTGTAATAAATTTGCCTAACGAAAAAAAAATTAAAAATATAAAAATGTTCTAAGAAAATATACAAACTTTTAACGTTAGCGTTTCGGGAAGTATTCTCCTCCTGTTTTCAAAACGAACCAGTATAAATAAATTTTCTATAAATTATGAAAAGATAGAAAGTAAATATACTTTCTTCGTATAGATACTTAAATTGACAATTAGTTTTTAATGACAGTGACATACTACCAAAAAAAAAAAATAAATAAAATAAAATATATATATATATATATATATATATATATATATATATATATATATATATATATATATATATATATATATATATATATAGGTGAGGTTTACCGTGTGATTGTAATTGTTTATTGAAATTCTTAAATGTTTTTAATTGTATTCTTTAAAAAAAAATTATTTCATTCTTATTTTTTGAAAACGGGAGGAGAATACTTCCAGAAACGTTACCGTTAAAAGTTTGTATATTTTTTTAGAACATTTTTATATTTTTAAAATCTTGTTTGTTAGGGAAATGTATTATAAAAAAGAATCACTGAGAAATTTGTCTCCGTTTGGTTTTTTTGTTTTTACCCAGTGATTCTTTATTTACATAAGAACAGAAAATTTGATATTTTTTGAGTTTTAGATTGTGGCAAAAAACCCAAATAAAGAAAAAAATATATTTTCTAAACAAATTAGATTATTTTTAAACCACTTATAATGTATATTGATCTACTCAAAGTACACAAGGAAAGATCGAAACAAGTCTTTCTTGTAAATCATTGAATTCAAACAGAGTACAAGTTAAAATTTGGCAATTTTTATTTTATGTTATAAAATTGCTTTATATGTGAAGAAGAATAAGTTGAAACACTACTAGTTGGCGAAAGTGAATTGGTGATTCAGCCAGTCTAGCCACCTAATGAACGGAAAAACAATACGAGTCAAGAACTAGTACTGTACAACCTTACAATCCTTACAAGCATTTGTCTTTAGTTTGAACATGTGCATTTTGTTTGTTTACACTCGCTGTTATTTCATCATTCTTCTATCTTTTTATTTTGTAATTGTTTTGGAAGAACAATATTACTGTTTGCAAATATTTTTATTAATGTTTCTTTTAAAAATTTATATTAAATTAGTCCTGTAATCGGTTAAAATTAGTGGTCTACAGCCTCTACAGGAAGAAAGCAGTGACAAAGAATCAAACAAAGAAAAGAGACGAAAAGTTCACCCCGAAACATGGATGAAAGAAAAAATTTAAATTGCTCGTCTGAACGGTGTATCCTACATTATTAGCAAAGGTAAAGTAATTCAAGTTAAATGTACCGGAGTCGATTATTCTTGCAAACATAAATGTATTACTAAATGTTTAGCCAGTGAAAAACTGGAGATTATTACAAATTTATATAACGGTAGACTAAAAATCGAAAACTTTGCAAATGCAAATCGACTTTGCACTGCATTACTCACATTCAAGTACAGCGACTGATAACTATTCTGTTGCCTGGAAAATCTCCTAAATATTTGAGGGGAAAACATGATAATAGGCCTCCAACTATCGATGATGATAAACTGATCAAAATAAAGGAAACCATCAAGTCATTTCCAGTACGAATCACACACTATGCTATTAAAGCAGTAAAATATCTTTCAAATAGACTGAATGCACATACTTTTCATTAAAAAAAGATCCTGATCTAGAAAGGATTATTAAATATGAATTATATCTGAAATATTTTATTGAACATTATAATCTAAACTTTATACGACCCCAGGTTGATGTTTGTTTAACTTGTGAAAATACTGAGACAAAATTAAGGGACAAAAACTTCAATGATAATGATAAACAAGTTTTTGTAGCAGGGTTGATGGCCCAAATAAGACATCCAAATAAGTTCGGCAATAAAATAAAAGATGTTACGAAGCTAGGCGAGGAAAAACTAAAAGTGGCAGCAATATGTTTCGACTATATGCAGAACTTGCCTCTACCACACATTCCGGTACAGGAAGTTTTTTACTACAGACGAGAGCTATGGGTAAACGTATTTGAAATTCTTAACCTGAAAGAAAACACGAGGCACTGTTATGTATACCACGGAGGGAAGGCTCATAAAGGGCCAAATAAAGTGAAGAAAAATCTCTCAATCAGAAAAATCTTTTTTCTGAAGACTGCACCAGTCAAAAACAGAATAATTAGATGGTTGGATTTTTAATGGGCCTTAACCCAGATTGATGGCAATTAACCCAGAATGTGGTTACTCATTTTTGCAAGTTCAGCAATTAAAGAAAAAAAATCGCTCCAGAATATTCCATGCTAGGCAACTCCGTTCTACGAACAAATTCGAAACAACTTCGTCTGTTGAATAATTGTTGATAATTTAAATATGTTTTAAGGTTTATTTAAATTATATTTATTCAAAATAAAACCAATGGGACCAAAATTCTCAATCCTACAGTCGTCATCAAGTATTAACAAGCATCTCCCGAGGTCCGTTTCTAGCCTTAAGGGTCAAATGAAAGCAGCATTGAAATGCGTTCACGCCATCCAGTGGTTCGTAACAGTACTACTGAGTGAAACAGTTTGGCCCAAACCACTTGAGATACATTTCAATATTTTTTTTTGTAATGATTTCTTTAACATTTCCTGGCTATTCGGGGGATGAGATAAAAACAGTATAACTCAATAGCTTTTTATTTTCGTTTTGCAAACTTTTGGTGCGAATCTTAACATCGATATATATATATATATATATATATATATATATATATATATATATATATATATATATATATATATATGTATATATATATATATAGAAGGGCATGTGTGAGATTTGACTAAAACGTCTTCCGGCGTTACTAAGACTTCCAAATTTACGAATTTCGTATATCACAATATTGAAACTTTTATTGCTGATTATCTCAAATGAGTTTTGGACTCGTTGAAGAAAATTCTGAAAAAGAAAACCTACTACAAGAATGAACAGCAAGTATAATAGTAAAGCTGCTCAAAATAAAAAAAAAAAATTGATTAATGTGAAATTTGGCAACCCGTCATTCAACGAAGTACAGCTAGCAAAATTTTAACCAAAATGAAATTGAACAGAATAAAATTAAGTGCGAGGCTCAAAATGGTTGGTGATAAACTTAATTAAATACTTTAATACAATTCTGAGTAAAGTGTACAGGTTTGTAAATAGAGTAATGAAACCGATTTTTTATAATTTTGTTATTCGATTGAAACATAATTCAATGGAGACTAGTGATGACTACTTCCCTCCAATATAACAAAAACGTGTTTTTAAGATGAATTTTCAATTCTGGCTTAGGGAAAAAGTCACATGAACCAAATCTGGTGAATGAGAGAGCTGTGAAACCACAGTGACGTTTTTTTACTTGACAAAATGTTGGTCGTATTCAAAAATGCAAGACTCGTTACAAGTAATGATACGTTTCAGAAAATGAGAATGATTTTCAGAATCATAGTCATATCATATCATACCCAATTAATTGGTCAAAATCAGAAAAGCGGTTAAACTAAATTGTACTTCGAAGATTTTAATAGTCCGATCATTTCTAACAGCCAATCGGCGAACAGAATGTACACGATCCCGGATTCTGTGGATAGTTTCATCGCATAATGCGGTGAAAGACCATTTATTGCAAGGTTCATCTTCAATGAAGTTTCGACCTTCTGTGAATGACTTAAACCATCTGAAAACATGCGCACTTGACAAAACACTGTTTTTACAGGTTAGTTAAAGTTTTGCAAAACTAGTTCAAACTAGTGCTGAAGAAGCACAGATACTGGAGTGTCACCTCTCCAAAGAAGAAGCCACTTAGAATTGCCCGATCGAATGCCACACCTTCAGTCTCATTACATTATATGTTAGCACGATTCGTACACAGCCTTACATTGGGTTGATTCAATATATCGATCCGGTTGGAGGTAAAGGTTGAAGAAGGTCAAGACTCACTAACGAGCTGCAGCACTACAGGAAAAAGAAAATGAAGCGCAAAAAAAATCATTTTATTGAAGAAATATGGGAAATGGCATATATGGAGAAAAGACATGGTGGTCCAAAGAGTTGTTGCTATTTGGTAGCGCGTAGAAAATTTGGTACGAGTGATAGAAAGGTGGCGTGAGTCTTAAACGATAGTTTGGCTCAAGGAAATTTACTCACCATGCAGCGCTACAGGGAGAGGATCACTCGTTTTATGCTTGCGAGTATTCCGATGAGAATCATTTCCGCCTTAATGGCCATCAGTTCTTGGATTGGATTGGAACCTTTGGCGTAAAATACTAAACACCAAATCAGTTTTTGAAACTTTTCGATGCACGTTTCGTTAACCACGAATACCAATAACATAATTACCATCATCGGGAGATGATTTAATCTAATTCTAAAACTAAACTGTTCTATTTATAGAGTAACCCTACCTAATGAAGCGTATAAAATCATGAACCATGCAAATGAACCATAGTTAATGTGTGCAATGTGTTCTTTAAATCTCGTTAATATGGATTTTTTTTTGTTTGCCCAATTTACCTTTGATCACAATCTTGGCAACTAATTTCATAAATCCCCGACTTTTCATGTTGCTCTACTTTATACTTTAGATTACCCAGGACTTCTCTTAAATTATTATATGGTTTGTACACAACCTTACATAACCTTATAACAACATTCAGAACCTTACAATGTTCTTATTATAACCGTATACTTCGGATACCTTCCTAATGAATTTGAATTGTTTGTTATAATTATCTTTGTTTGAACAAAAACTCATTAATTTATTTACCATAAAATTTAAATATGATTCGAATTGTAAGAAATATACCTCGAAGTGGTGGTGTTTGTTCCTAAAAATATCAAAAAAATCCTATTTTTATTATTTCTGCTAACTAAAAAATCCAGGAATGGTAAACTATCGTTGTTTTCGAGTTCACGCCTGAATACTATTGTTTGGGGATATTCTATTTAAGTTCTTAATAAAATCATGTAAGTTTTCATTTTTTGAATGGAAAATTGCAAAAACGTCATTCACATATCTTAACCATACCTTTGGAAAGTAACTGAATTCATCTTTCGGCTCAGATTCAAATTTACCCATGAAGTCAAAAACAACAATAGTTTGCCATTTCTGGATGTTTTAATCAGTAGAAACAATAAAAATAGGTTCGATTTTGATATTTTTAGAAAAAACACCAACACTACACACCACACAATAGATTTCACTTTTCCATTAAACAAAGATAATTATAACAAAGAATTAAAATTCATTAGGGAGGTATCCGAAGTAAACGGTTATAATAAGAACATTGTAGATAAATTAATTAGAAAACATAAGTTTAGAAAATTATTGAAATAATCTTCGGCTTTTTAAAAGAATCAGAACAAAAATAAATTCATGGTAATACCGTTTGATGCTCAATTAATACGAGGGCTAGACAAAATTTTGAAAAAAGTGGATATTAAGGTTGTATACAAACCAAATAATAAATTAAGAGAAGTCCTGGGTAACCTAAAAGATAAAGTAGATAAACACGAAAAGTCGGGGATTTATGAAATTAGTTGCCAAGATTGTGATCAGAGGTAGATTGGGCAAACAAAAAAAAAAGATCCATATTAACGAGATTTAAAGAACACATTGCACACATTACAATATATAATATTATATACACATTACATACAATACACAATATAGATATTAGGGATTTAAGACTGGTAAAAAGGGTAAATAACAACAGGGTTTTGGATGCATATGAAAGCTTTCAAATACAAAAATGTAAGCAAGTTCTGAACTGGGATAAAGGACATATTCCGTTCAGTCAACTTTTTCAAAATATTAGATGGGGTTATCAAATAAATAGAATATAGTTTAGTTTTATAATTAGATTAAATCATGTCCTGATGATGGTTAGCCAAACGTGCGTCGAGAAGTTTCAAAAATTGATTTGGTGTTTAGTGGTAAATCTCTTCGAGTTTAGCTTAATGACCATATCAATAATTCAAAACGGTCGCTGCTGGTGTGGAGAAAACTCTAATAAGAAACACAAAAGTTTTCCGAAGGCCACAATTTGTGCGGAAGACAGTCGGCATCCGGAATAATCGGCCCGTTTTTTTTTAAATACCACTAAAGCCGTACAGTGGGGGTGAATTCTCAGCGTTATATCGACATGCCTCAAACTTTTTCACTCCTGCTCTTCAAGAATTTGATGGATACACTCAAAACACTTGAGTGCAACAGGATGAAGTCCACTCTTCAAATCTCTCGTTGCCCGTCATTTAGTGCCCTCCAAGCCCAGTCTGACTCCCTGTGATTTTGTTAATAGAGATATCTAAAGAAGAATATTCGGTAAAAAATCGAAGCCATAACTCTAGACACTTTCCACAGCATTAGGACATATTTTAGAAGTCGGCTTCGGCAGTGCCAGGACAGAAATGGAACACTTCCAGACAACGTAATCTTCAGAACATGAATTTCCAAGCATTTTTGTAAATTTGAAGAATACATTTGTTAAAATTGATCAACTTGTTTTTTATTTATTTTATTTCAAAAAGTAAACAAGTTTTTGGCCCACTCGTTAGGAAAAAAACAATTAAGAAAAACATAAATAGCAGTAGCTGGTGACTATAATTTCGTAAATAATGTTACATTACACAGACCGACATAATTTTTGTAACATTAATAAGAATGCTCTTTTTGCGTTAGTTATTAAAACACCTGTTCACAGAAATGATCTAGCACGCTCCATTTTCAAGTACCTGCTTCTCCTTTATATAATGGGAGTTTGAAATTATTTATACCTGATTTGGACTGAACAATGTGAGAATTACCACAATACCACTGCAGGGGTATTTCCATAGTATTCTATGAACTTTTAAAGGCAGTTTTAATGTTTTCTGTAGTTTAGTTTTTTTCTGTCTGGTTTACAGTACAGTCAAGTGTTTAAGTCGATTTAATATATAATGGCAAGTTCTAGTCATCGATTTTGCAAAAATCCAGCAGATAAGTTTTCTTATATATGCAGACGATTTATTTTAAAGTCACAAGCTAGATCTATATCCCAGGAAACCTAAAAAGGCCTATCTTTTATATTTTAAATGCCAAATTGGAGATCAGTTAATTGGACCTCAAATAAGAAAGCTTCTAGGTGATTTCCGTTTCCAAAAAAAATTAAATGAAAAGAAATTGGCTGCTTAAATGCGTTTTGTAAGTATAGTGAAAGGATTTCTGGGCAACAAGAAACATGAAAACTATAGAAATCTCATAGACGACCTCTTAAAAACCTATGAAATACTACGGTGTCGCACGTTCTTAAAAATGCAATTTTTATACTGCCCTTTTGATTTTTTACTGAAAAATTTGTGTGTAATAAGCGACGAATAAGGAGAGAGGTTTCACCAGGACATCAGAACAATGGTAGCAAGATACCAGGAACCCTGGAACCCATCTATATTGGGTGGCTACTGCTAGTTTTTAAAAATAGATGATGCTATAGAACACAAGAGAAAAAGTGGAAATTTGTGTCACTGTATGATATCTCATGTAATATATTTTTATTCACATAATCCTTAATAATGTCTTGGCATAGATTTTACACGTTTTACATTTTTATATTAAATAAATATTAGATTGTTAAAATGTGTCGTTTCCTTTTTTCCCACCCTTTAACAAAAAAAAACTGTACCTGTTACAGTAGTTAACTAATCATTTTCGGATTTGGGCTACAAAATACTTCATATACACCTTTTTTCATCAATGTTATCTCAAAAAAGTTTAAATTTGTTGACCTCTGTTATTAAACTAATAATCAATACCTTAGTTTTAAAGTGAGTTTGATAATGTAACATTGTTTTCGAAACTGTAGTTACAAAGTCAAAAAATAAAGTAAGTGATACATAACAAAGTAAAAATGTGTTTTATTTAATTCAGATGGCAAGAAAAATAGTATCATGGAATGAAACGAATATAAGGACAGAAGACGAGAAAATACTAAAAAAGAATGTGGCATGCATAAAGTAGACGCAAGCGATACACCCAGTTAGCTGCTCTTCTGCCATGGTAAGAATATAGCGAAGTAAGGGTACGCACACAAAGAAAGCAGATTAGCCAGCGCCTAATTTCGGCGCTGAACACCGGTGCCAGTTTTCCCGTTGGTACATACATTAAAGAACGCTGGTTATCGGCGAGTAAAAAAGTAGATTTCAAGAAGGCAAGATGTCCAGTTCATCTCCCGATGAAGAATTTGTGAAGATACACATAAAAATATATACAAATAGCGGCCTTAGACCTTCATAAACTTATTTCGAAATAATAAAATAAATTGTAAAATGTAAGTACACTATAAACATAAAATATTTCGAAATATTAAAAAAATATTGAAAGAAAAATAATCTGTGGATGATTTTAATGCTGCCACATTAATATTAATTTTTCTACAGAAAATCCACGTCCGGCGCCTAAATTAAGCGACCAAGAATTGAAAATTCATTCCGGTAAAATAGTCAGTGCCGGTTCACGCTTGTTTACAAATTCCGACACGCTTTGTTTATGTGCACGATAATTTAAAACCTAAGTAAATAATCGGCTTTTATAGGTGACGACTACCAGTAAGCAGAAAACCTGCTTTCTTTGTGTGTGCACCCTTATGCCCCAACGCACGTCTTACTTCGCGACAGAGCTAGAAGAAAAATGCATTGGCCGGTGTAGAATGCCTTTCAAATAGTGTGATGAAGCCAGCATCTAATTTTTTTTCATATAAATATCATTTTGGTTTACATTTTGACATGGCACAAAAATTAAATGAATATTGAAGGTAAGTATTCATCAACGGCTTAATCGGCGAGAATTTCTCCATTAATATATAATGGTGGATGTTATTAAAATATACTGAGTTTAAAATCGTGGCGAAAAACCCAAAAAAGACACACGAGAACACGCCACAATCATTCAGACATCACTTAAAATATGATAATGGCTATTATAAAATACTACCTTTGAAATCTCTATATCACCCACTTGTTGATACGTAATATCTACATGCAATATTCCGGGCATCAATAGTTCAATTTAGTTCTTAATTGCTGGATGAAGACCAAGCTGAAAAATTTTTCATTAGGTTATAATAATCAAAAAATAATCCTGGTCCCTACACATGGACGAAACTGCCATAAAATGGAATATTACGGAGCCATTTAGTCGGCATCAAAGATATCCTAAACACAAATGTTTCTCAAATGAATATAGAGGGTGTCTCACTAGATACTTCGAGATTCCCTTTTTAAAAAAAAGCAACAATTTTAAAAAAATAATATGCTTACTTATTTTATCAAAAAGTAGAGTCAAGACAGTTATGGTTTAAAAATAATATTCTCCAAATGGATATTCTTCAAATGGATGAACCAAATTGTGGTTCAATTTCTCCAGTAACTTAAAGCATGTTTTGCTACAGGTCATTAATCGTCCGCGAATTCATTGAATTTTTTAATAAAAAAATATAAGAGGGTCAGATAGCATGACCTGGTATATCATCATTTCAAAAAATGACTGGGCCAGGAATATGACACATGGCTCTATATTGTTGAAAGAACATGCTGTTAAGGTGCGTATTATCCAATTGGGACGATAAAAAGCCATAAACACAAACATATAGGCCATAAACATATTGCAATAGCCTCCGTCATTAACATTTACTGTTTCACAATACACATTTTCATGAAAAAATTGCCCTTAACCCTTCCAGCCCACAAAGCACACCATACTGTTACTCGAAGAGGATGTAAAGGTTCTTCTGCAATCTATCGTGGATTTTCACTTCCTCAAATCTTACAATTTTTTTTGTTCGCATAATCTACGAGGTGGAAACGAGCTTCGCCGGAAAACATAATTTCATTGAAAATTCTGCATTATTTCTAACTGCATCAAAGATAAAGTTAGCTAACGCATTGCGATGCCCGTAGTCTGCAGGTTTAACGAAATATTAAAAAAAATTGAAAGAAAAATAATCAACATGTGAGTGTGGGCGATTTTAATGCCGCCACGTAATAATCCAGAAAACCACCACACATCCAAAACCACAGAAAATCTACGTCCGGCACCGAAAATAAGCGACCAGGAATTAAAAATTCATTTTCGTAAAATAGTCGGTGCCGGTTCACGCTTGTTTACAAGTTTCGACACGTTTTGTTTATGTGCACGATCATTTAAAACCTAATTAAATAATCGGCGTTTATGGGTGCCGACTGCCTGTAGGCAGGAAACCTGTTTTCTTTGTGTATGCACCCTTATACCATAACGCACGGCTTACACCTTGATAGAGCAAGGAGAAAGACGCATTGCCCGGTGTACAATGCCTTTTAAATAGTGTGATGAAGCCTATTCAAATAGTGTGATGAAGCCTATCCAAATAGTGTGAAGAAGTATCTAAATTTTTTTCATATAAATATCATTTTGGTTTGCATTTTGGCATGGCACAAAAATTAAATTAATATTGAAGGTAAGTATTCATCAACGGCTTAATCGGCGAGAATTCTTGCATTAATTCCCAATGGCGAATACTATTAAAATATACTGAGTTACGCCACAATCAATCAGACATTACTTAAAATATACTAATGGCTGTTATAAAAGATATAAATCTTTGAAACAGAATTTTTATGACATCTTCTTATCACCCACTTGTTGATACGTAATTTCTACATGCAAAATTCCGGGCCTCAATAGTCCAATTTAGTTCTTAATTGCTGGATGAAGACCAAGCTGAAAAATTTTTCATTAGGTTATAATAATCAAAAAATAATCCTGGTCCCTATACATGGACGAAACTGCCATAAAATGGAATATTACGGAGCCATTTAGTCGGCATCAAAGATATCCTAAACTCAAATGTTTCTCAAATGAATATAGAGGGTTTCTCACTAGATACTTCGAGATTCCCTTTTTAAATAAAAGCAACAATTTAAAAAAAATAATATGCTTACTTATTTTATCAAAAAGTAGAGTCAAGACAGTTATGGTTTAAAAATAATATTCTCCAAATGGATATTCTTCAAATGGATGAACCAAATTGTGGTTCAATTTCTCCAGTAACTTAAAGCATGTTTTGCTACAGGTCATTAATCGTCCGCGAATTCATTGAATTTTTTAATAAAAAAATATGAGGGTCAGATAGCATGACCTGGTATATCATCATTTCAAAAAATGACTGGGCCAGGAATATGACACATGGCTCCATATTGTTGAAAGAACATGCTGTTAAGGTGCGTATTATCCAATTGGGACGATAAAAAGCCATAAACACAAACATATAGGCCATAAACATATTGCAATAGCCTCCGTCATTAACATTTACTGTTTCACAATACACATTTTCATGAAAAAATTGCCCTTAACCCTTCCAGCCCACAAAGCACACCATACTGTTACTCGAAGAGGATGTAAAGGTTCTTCTGCAATCTATCGTGGATTTTCACTTCCTCAAATCCTACAATTTTTTTTGTTCGCATAATCTACGAGGTGGAAACGAACTTCGTCGGAAAACATAATTTCATTGAAAATTCTGCGTTATTTCTAACTTCATCAAAGATAAAATTAGCTAACGCTTTGCGATGCCCGTAGTCTGAAGGTTTAACTGTTGAGTTAGTTGTATTTTATATTTGTGCCAGGCCAGTTCTTTGTTCAAAATTTGCTGCAGAGTGCTTCCGGTTATTTTTAACTGGTCAGATCGGTGAAGAACTAAGGTTCTTGGATTTTCGCCAACATGTTCACGTGCCCGATATTTTCATCGGATCGAGCACTACCTGGACTCGTAGTACTATGTGCACTGGCACTTTAAAATCACCAACGAACTGGAAAACTGAAATTTTCGAATAAGATTGCAAATTACGTTGTAACATGGACATGATTATGCCCAAGAATTAAACAAAGTTTACTTAAATTAAATTATTTTCACTCAAAAACGGGAATTTTCGTTATAACTTTGCACAATTTTAACACGTTCTTCCGTCGTAAAACGATCCATAATTATCTTGCCGGGTCTAGATGACACATGCGAGAGATACAATTTCTAGGTTAATTCGTTGAAAAAATGCACTAAATTTAAATCCCGAAGTACTTTTTGGGACACCCTATAGTTTATATCAGTTTATATTAAATATGTCCTAACAATTTCAGTGCATATTTCAAGCTCATTTAGCATTATGAGCGGTCATTATCTAAAATGATTAATGGTTTAATTTAAGAGTAAACATCTTTGATAAATTAGCCCGTCCTTTTGGAGCGCAATGTTACTAGCAACAATAATAATGGTAAAAAGTACAAATGATCTATTATACGTTACAATTGTCAATTGATTCAAAATATTATAATGCGACTATTAAAATAAGATGTAAGTCCGATTTATAACTCAATATAACTGAATATAATTCAAAATACAGTAATCCCTCGTTCCGAGGAGAGGGTAGCGGGGACAATATTTTTAGTGCCCTTTTCTTAATGCCAGCGCACTTTAATTTAAAACAAAGCTCCCCGTTCACAATTTTTCATTGTACAAAATTGGAAATAATAGTAACTTGTTATTGGCTTGATGAGACAGTATGTGACTTAAAAGCCACATGCATCATTTTTCGTAGAATATTTGAGCAAATTATTAGATAACGATCTGAAGTATGCAAAATAGAAATAAAGTTCTGTCAAATGCATTATTACGTTTGGTTATGGCTAAAAATATTGCCATAATACAAAATTACTTGGAAAAAGGACACACGCAAATGGAAGTAGATTCGGTACTCTCGGTCAATGGGAGAAAATTAAAAAACCGCGAAATGATTATACCCTTACAATATGCCATTAAAAAGGAAGCTAGAAGTACACCCTCCGAAGTTATTATACCCGACTTTACGTTTTTCAGTATTACAGTATTAAAGACTACCATGTCTATGACTCGATCATAGGGTTAAAGTGTCTCTAACGAGGTCTCAGGATACCTAGCCCCCGCCGGTAGTAAGTAGCTCTCCCATGGTAAAGCGGGGCTCTGCCTTGGGTGACCGTTTGTTTCCATAAACCCAATTTTTTTTTATGGAGACTAAAACTGATAATGATATTATACAAGGTGGAAGGGTTTTGCGGACAAGAACTCTTCAGAACCGTCGGGAGGATTTGTCCGGGACTGGTGAGTCTGGAGCAAGTGGCGGCTCCCAAGTCTATGACACCACAAGAATGGTAACAACACAATTACAATATAAAAGTCAAGCAATACCGGAGACTTCAATGCAAACCCAACAAAAGGCAGAAGCTAATAACTAGGTACCGGCTGGCTCACCCCCCCATAAGGAGGACTGTCAGTAGGACCGAGCGCACTCCGCGTATCAGATGGACACGTGAAATGAATATTGTAGTAATGAGTGTCTATTAATACGTGAACTAGTGCGCAGATAACCCGCGTCCTGGATGGAGAAGAACACTTCACTAAGAATATAAGAAGAGGTTTGCTGAAACACAGTTATCAGAACAAAATTTGGCAGACCGTAAAAATCTTATATTATGGAAAAAATATCTTAATGAAACGGAATTAATGAACATCAATAGAGAAGTCGGTAATAAATTAAACCAAAACATTACATATGACCCACCTCACGAACATGACACGGATGTCCATAACTTGAATACAGAGGAGCAACCGGTACTGCAAACTCCATTTCTAACAACGGAAATATCAACAACTCAAAATGAAGAAACAGCCATGCCTGCAGACGTTTCTAGCATACGAGAAAAGTTCTACAGTCTCTTAGCCCACTTTATTGGCTCAAATCCGCTATGTAGGCCAAAAATACTGATACTGCGCAACATTGCAAAATCCCGCATTACTATAATGCAGGTCAATAAGGTTTTGGAATCGCATCTATCAAGAATAATGGATCTTAGTCATATACATCTTGCGCTGTATGGTGCAGCAGTCACTGTAATAGACCTTTCAGGTCAAGAAACTTACACCCCCAATTCGACAAGGTGCAATATCCAAAAATATGCACCTGCCTGGAAAAAACGCCTCGAAAATGATATCAATGATTTTCGGGCGAAAGTTGACATTATTTCTGAGTATCTTGCTGGAAATACATCTAGCAAAGTTATGAAAAAACCGAAAATAATCGCTAAAAAATCTAACATTGGATTCGCGAGAAATTATTAGACCTGAAAAATCGATTTAGACAAAAAGCTAAAGCGAAAGGGGCTAGATTAGCCAGATACAATGAAGAAAAACGAAAACAGCAAAATGCTGCAAAACAACAAATGCTTCAAAATAGCTCGAAGAAGTTCTCTAGAGAACTTGAAGCCAATGATAATCAGTCAAAACCCGAAATTGCGAATGTATTTAATTTTAAAAAATATTGGAAATCTGGAAAAGATCTGATGGTTATGGAAAAATGGCTCCGTGGGTTGCAACAATTCGAAAGCACACTGATGAACTTCCACAAATGAAATCCAACGATCTCGAAGCGATTGACATTTGCACTGCCATCAAGAAAACTTAAAACTAGACTACACAACTTCTGGATCAAAAACTTCACAGCTGCTTACCAGGTTCTTGCCGATGCATTTAAAGAAGTAATGACGAATCATGATATTTTCCCCGACTTTCTGATGGAGGGCAATACATATTTGTTATATAAAAAGGGTGATTATCCGTATTGCATAAATTATTCACAGCCTTGCTCAAGGAAAAGTTTACCAACATTGTGACTATAATAACATAGAAGAAGAGCAGAAAGGGTGTATTAGGGCCAGTATGGGATGTAAGGAGCAGCTGATGATCGATGCTGTAGTTCTTGCGCAAGCGCGGAAAAACGGCTGTTCGCGCTCAAATATGCGCTATATAGATTACAAAAAGGTTTTCGATAGTGTCCCACCTAATTGGTTAATAGAAGTTTTGAACATCTATAAAATTTGTCTGATTACAAACCCTTTCAGGTATCTCATGAGTAAATGGAAAACTAATTTATTCGTTCACCAACAGTACAATGGAACAACAAATGTCCAGAGAGGAATATTTCAGGAAAATTCCCTTTCCCCTGTTTGATGTCCACATTACTTAACATTAGCAATATTGGCTACAAACTTGACATAAAAAATTCCAGAAAACTATCACACTTGCTATACGCATGGACAATATGCATGGATGACTTAAAACTCTATGGAGAAACAAGAGAGACACTAAATTTATTAATAAAAACAGTCGAAATATTTAGTAAGGACATCAAAATGTCATTTGGACTGGAGAAATGCATACAAAACATCAGCATACAAAGACATCAGCATACAAAAACATCAGCATACAAAAGGGAATAATAAAAAAAAACATTCAGCAGTCTGTGGCACACAAGAATTAGCATCAGATGATTCATAGAAATATTTGGGAATGCTTGAGAACCATAAATTTGATCATGGCCTATTATAGAAGAATTCTTCGAGTTTGTACCAAAAGCGTCTTACAAAACTCTCAAACACCAAATTGAATGGTGGAAACCTTATTAAAGCGATCAATAGCTGGGCGGTGCCAACTCTGTCATAGTCTTTTGGCATTATTAAATGGTCTGAAGCAGATCTTGACAAACTGGATAGATTGACACGAAGAACATTGACAAAGTTCCGATGTTTATATCCAAACTCGTCCATAAAAAGGCTATATATTCCAAGAAAGTTGGAAGGCAGAGGGCTTGTAAATATCAAGAATCTTTGTCTCAGCCAGGAGAATAGGATGAGAGAACGCTTCATTAATTCAAATAGTAGACTAATGAAACTGGTTGTAAAGAAGGACCAGGGTCTCACACCAGTGAATCTAAATAGACAAAAGCGTGTTGATAGTAAGACAACACTGAAGGATGTCGTTCAAGAATGGACACAACAGACATTACATGGCAGATATCCTAAACCACTTGAAGATGACTCCGTTGACAAACATTTGTCTCTAAAGTGGCTTAGCGATGGACTGTTATATCCAGAAACAGAAAGCTTTGCGACAGCTATTCAAGATAAGGTAGTGAGAACTAAAAATTATGAAAGACATATACTACGCATGGATGTTGTCGACAAATGCAGGAAGTGCGATGGTGTGGGGAAAACGATTGAACACCTTATTGGGGGTGTTCGGTCCTTGCCCCTAATGCCTACCTGGACAGGCATAATCAGCTGGAGAAAATTATACATCAGCAAATCGCTTTAAAGCACTCGCTATATGATAAGAAACCTCCACCATATTACAAGTACAGGCCTTCGCCTGTACTTGAATCAGCCGATACCATTTTTTACTGGGATAGACCAATTACAAATTAATAGACACTCCAGAAAGTGGAGGTACTATCCTTTGTTATATCCGGCGAAGGCCTAATAAGGAAGACCTTTTCCAGAAACCTGGAAACTCTTGGTGTTTCAAAATCGATCACTACAGTAGGACAATGCGCAGTTCTTTTGCAAACTTGCCACATTGTTCGTAATGTACTGGGCTGAATGGGAGTAACTGAACTGGTTTCTCATCTTGGCATTGTAAACCTGACCAGACTTATTGATGAAGCATGTTTGTGATAATAATAATAACAGGGTGACATACACATAATAATAATAATAATAATAATGGCACAGGGTTAAAGTGTCTCTAACAATGTCTCCGGATACCTAGCGCCCTCCAGTAGTGAATAGCTTTCCCTGGTAATTTGGTGATCTGAATGAGTGATCTCTTTGTTTCCTTGACACAAGGTTAAAAGTTATGGAGATAGAAACAAATAAAAGTAATTTTCAAGGCGGTAAGGTTTTGTGAACAAGAACCCTTCGGAACGGTCGGGAGGATTTGTCTGGCGTTGGCGAGTCTGGAGCAAGTGGCGGCTCCCAACTCTATGGTACCACAAGATTGGCAACGGAAACGGCTATAGAAGAACTGGCTACACTAAGAGAGGTCGAAGAGCAAGACCGGTGGATTGCTCATAGGAGAGCTCGCGGCCGATGTATAAAATGGCCAAAAGAATTAAATACGGACGTAATGTCTGCATTTTATTATGTTAATCGACGATCAACTTCCAGGGTGGAGATCATCCCTTTTTAAGGTATTTATACGGAGTCACCCACAACTAGATATCACTGAACAAAACATATCAGACAGAAAAAGCATTATAATCAAGAAATGTTATCTAACCACCACAGAACGCGATTAGATAAAGAGAGAAGTGGTTAAAGCCATACATCAAACAATGCCATTAGGGACAGAAGCGGTTGAGGTTCTTGAAACTATACCGGAAAACACCAGAAGCGCAACAATACCAGAAATACTCAAAAACACTCCACCAACAATACACCAAGATAAAAGCCAAAACCACAATTTGGATACATTAAAAGCAACCAGAGAAAAAATTCTTCAGTAATATGGCTTTACAAAGGAACTGATCCCCTCAATAGACCTGTTATTCCGGTCTTGAAAAATATTTATAAAGCCAAAGAAATTGTATCGGAAGTTCCTTAAAAAAAATTCTGATATATATGACACGCAGTTGGTATTGTATTGTTCAGCTGTTACTGTAATAGAACTGAACGGACAACGTACATATTATCATAGTATAGTAAGACACGATCATCTTAAGCAAACCCCTCAGTGGAAGAAAAGATTGGAAAAAAATATAGAAGATTTTCATGGCAAGGCAAATATAATGAAAGAATACTTGAAAGGCCAGGCATCTAGAAAAATGACCGAAAAAGCCAAAGCCATAGCCAAAAAGGCAAGGATAGATATACGAATTAAAGAACAAGTAATTTCCTACATAGGCCAATGCAGACAAAAAGCAAAAGCCAAAGGAGCAATGCTGCGTAGATATGATGAGTATAAGAACAGGAAGGAGCAAAACGCGCATTTTCATAAAAATCAAAAAGAGTTTTTTCGAGATCTTGAAACGAATGAACCTAGTAAACCTAATAACAAGATAGAATCCAGAATTTCAGGATTAAATATTTAGATGCCATACATGACATTTGATCACGTTGCTTCAGTAAAGCACTAACTAACCCCGAATCTATTCCGCAATTTTTATCTGAGGAAAATACATATTTACTATATAAGAAAAATGAAAAGATGCAGCCAAATAACTATCGACCTATAACTTGTCTTTCAGCACTCTATAAGTTACTTACATCATTAGTAAATAAAAAAAAAATATTATTAATATTTAGATAATAATATTCTAGAAGAATAAAAAGGATGTGTAAGACAATCTGCGGGATGTATGCACCAACTTACCATAGATGTAATTGCCCTGAAGCACGTTCAGAGAAAAAATCGTAACCTTAACTTTTTTTACATTGACTACAGTAAGGCTTTCGACTCTGTTCCTCATGATTGGCTAGTTAAAGTTTTGGAAACTTACAAAATCTGCCCTAAAATCAGGGCAATGCTTATTCACTTAATAAAGTTTTGGAAGACGAATATATGGATATCGGGAGAAAATGCTGGAAAAGTCAACGTTGAGAAGGGAATTTTCCAGGGAGACATTTTGTCGCCAATGTAGTTTGTCTGGCTCTAAATCCTATGTCCACGATTCTCAATCAGTCTGCAAGATGGTTTAGGTTTCAGTTAATAAACAGCAGAAGGTTATCACATCTGTTATATATGGATGACCTAAATCTGTACGTAGATTCCCAGAGCAAACTCCAATCGCTTATTAAAACCGTAAACATATTCAGCGATGATATTAAGCTGTGCTTTAGGCTAGATAAATGTTCTATCGTCGATATACAAACAGGACAAGTTAAACAAAATCAGGAATCATTCTGTCAGATTCACTTATTGAAACCGGACTATGCCTATCGGTATCTGGGAATAGCACAAAATCAAATGCTAAACCATACATCACTCAAACATGAGTTCCAAGATAAATATAAGAAAAGAAGAATAAAGCTTCTGAATATAAAACTCTCAGGACTCTCAGGTGTTAACATATTCATTTGGAGTGGTCAAGTGGTCAAACACAGGACTGGAAGAGCTAGAATGCATGACTAGACGACTTTTAACAAAATTCCGTTGTTTGCATACCAATTATTCTTTGTTGAGATTATACATTCCTCGAAAATATGGAGGTAGAGGACTATTAACATCAAAGAATTGTGTCTTAGTTAGCGTGTCTTAGTAAGAAGCTTCGCCAACATTTTTTAAGTTCGAAAGATCAACTTATGAGGCTAGCAACTCAGTTTGATCACAATTATACACCACTAAAAATGAGCCATGCAAACTACACTATCGAAACAGTGATAACACAAAACAACATAAATCTCTAGGAACATAAATCAATTCAGGGTAGATATGTAGAATTATTAAATGGCAATAATATTGATAAGAAAACTTTTCTGCTCTGGTTAGACAAGAATCAACTCTATCCGGAAACTGATGATTTTGTTATTGCTATCCAGGATAAAGTCATAAAAACCAACAATTACAAAACATATATCCTTAAAGAAAATACTGAAGATGCATGTCGAAAGTGTGGAAAAATAGGGGAAACTATTGAGCTCATAATTGGTGGATATCCTACTTTAGCAGAAAACGCATATTTAGGAAGGCATAATCAGCTTGCTAAGATAATCCACCAAAAACTGGCACTTAATCATGGTCTTTTACCAACCTCTACTTCGCCGTATTATAAATAGCAGCAGCATCGAACCTCAAGCAGTTCTGGAGTCTGACGATGTGCTACTCTACTGGGATAGACCGATAATAACTGGCCCGGCAGTCGACTACAATAGACCAGACATAGGTTTAATAAATAAAAAAGAATAGCGGAAAACAATTATTGATATTGTCATACCACTGTCTCACAATATACATAAAGCGGAGATGGAAGAAGTATGTGAATCTTTCTTATGAATTGAAGAATATCTGGCAACTTGAAAAAGTTAACATCGAACCTTTTGTAATTTCAGCAGAGAGATTAGTGAGCCACAGGTTCTCCAAAAGTTTAACAAATTGCGGACTAAATAGAAATATCATAAAAATGAGACAACGAGCTATATTATTGCAAACCTTCCACATAGTTTTTGTCTTAATGCCAACGGAATACTGGGTAATAATGAAATTTATGACCATGATTCCAGCCGAACTCCAACGTCGCGAGGGAGGAATCAGTTTATGGTTTCCAGCTTTTTGAGCTGAGAGAGTGATACCAAGTCAATGAGAATAATAATATAATAATATATATACATGTTGCCCAAATCAGAAAACTTGGAAGAAGCCAAGAATGATAAGCCAATTACGTGTTATATATATAAAATTATCACCGCAATCATAAGCTCCAAAATCAGAGAATATTTCACGAAATCTGATTATTGACTTGGGGGCAAAATGTATGTAAACAACTAGCATGCGGTTGCAAGGAATTACTGGTTATTGACACAGTTATCACCAAGCAAGTTAAATCAAAACAGAAAATCATCTCTAACATGGGTAGATTATCAAAAGGCCTTCGATAGATGCTTGAATAATCAATCTTCTCAATCATCTAATGGGAAGTCAATAAATACCTGGAATTAGCGGCTGAAATCAAGAAAATGTGGAAAGTGCGTAAAGTAAACACCCTCTCCTCTCATCATTTCTACAACAACACAACATTTCTACAACAGGAATTGTCCCAAAGACACTTACTAAACACCTGGACGAACTAAATATCCAACACAGATTATCTACCATTAGTAAATCAGTTATACTGGACATATGCTATAGTGTCAAAAAATTACTTAGTGCAGATTGAAAATATTGTCCAAGTCTGTCTCGTTGGGGTGTAAATCACCCCGAGATATGATAAAACATAAACCAGCAGAAGTTGAGAATTCTGTTTAATAATATATATATATATATATATATATATATATATATATATATATATATATATATATATATATATATATATATATATATATATATATATATATATAATAGGTGAACCAGAAAAATGAGTTAAAGGAAAGAAATTGAACGCAAAATTAAATATGGTGTTTTGCTCTGAAAAATTGTTTACGGTGATAAATGATGGAGGTGCGGCGCCCCAACGCCCTCCCTCCCGAGCCACCGCTGATATATATATATATATATATATATATATATATATATATATATATATATATATATATATATATATATATATATATATATATATATATAATAATATAATATATCAACAAATTCATTTATATAACAAAGTTATAAACCAGTATATACCATAAAATCTATTAAAATGGCAGAAAAATTAAGTTTTTTCTTCTTCATGAAATTTTTTTAAATTACACTTACGCGGTATTTACAAACTGCTCATTCGCGGGTTTGCAGTAACACTGACGATATACAGGATGTTTTCAAAGTTGAGACTCGTAATAAGTAATTTTACCAAAAATAATTTATATAAAAGTTGCAAAATAAAGAATTTATTAAGAGTTACAACATTTGAAAACAGACCTGACTTTTTGACATTCTCGACCTCTGCGTTGTAAACACATAAAGTATTTGTTTATTTCTGATACTGGGTATTGCTAGTTTTTTGTATTTTTGAACGATATTTTTTTTGAGTGCGATGTTAGATTTGACCAGTGGTAATAATTCCTTAATAGTGCATGTTTAATTTTTGTGTACTTAAAATGCCACACGTTTATAAAAACAATGAAATAGTGGACATAATATTAACTTACGGGGAGTGCCAACAAAATGCAACCGCAGTATGTTATTTGTACGCGGAAAGGCATCCTTTAAGAAATCATCCGGTTCCTCGGATGTTTCTAAATTCTAATTTAGTTACAAGACTTCGCGACACAGGATACAGGCACAACGAGGAGGTCATGCTAGAAGATCTCCTCCATGTGAAATGGTAGAGATTGAGGAAGAAATTTTAGAAATTGTCGAAAACGAGCCAACAACGAGCACTAGGTCTATAGAAGATCAAGTTAAAGTTAGTCATAGTAAAGTGTGGAAGACTATATGACAAGAATACTTTTATCCCTATCATTATCAATGGGTGCAAGCGTTACAGCCCAAAGATTATCCTAAAAGAGTTGAATTTTGTCAGTGACTTTTACATCAGTACAACAGAAATGAAAACTTTACCAAATTTATTTTGGCTACCGACAAAGTCATATTTACAAGAAACGGAGTAAATAATTTCTACAACAGCCATGTTTGGTCTGTAGAAAATCCGCATGCTGTGAAAAACCCATTTTCAGCACAGATTTGTCAGTAAATATTTGGGTTGGCGTAGTAAATGGTATGCTTCTTGGGCCTTTCTTTCTTCCAGGTCGACTGACAGGTGAAAATTATATAAACTTTCTTTAAAACAATGCCACAATTATTACAAGATGTCCCTTTAAATGTTAGACGGAATATGTGATTTCTACATGATGAAGCTTCGCCACATTTAACACAAGATGTTCACGAACATTTAAATAATGAAATTTCTAACAGATGAATAGGGCGGGCGCAATGCACCAATTTCTTGGCCTGCACGCTCCCTGGATTTAATGCTTGAGATTTCTTTGTGTGGGGCTATTTTAAAAAGTTACTTTATCACTATGGAGAAGTAAAGACTGTGGAAGAACTACAACAGCGCATCGAAAACGCTTGTGATATTATTCGTGGACACCAGGATTTTATTTTTGACGCTTTTAGTACGCCGAGCAAGATTTGGTGCTAAGCGAACAAATGGTGACAATTTTTGTAACATGTAACATTTTTGTAGTTGTTATTCTGGAACTTTTATATAAATGATTTTTGCTAAATTGGGTTCTCTTTGCGAATTCTACAACGCAGTGGAAGTAAATATCGAAAAGTCAGGTCTGATTTCAAATTTTACAACTGTTAGTAACTGTTTTGCTTCTTTGTTTTGCAACAAAAAGTATATATATATATATATATATATATATATATATATATATATATATATATATATATATATATATATATATATATATATATATATATATATATGTAAAAATATACAAAAAAGTTAAACCTGGCGTATATCAGCTTCATTGTGGGTGATCTTCAAAAACATGCATTGGACTGACAGATCCTTCAAGAAAATAAAAATCATACATGAAATAAATTTTCTTAATCAGAAACACAATTCTAATAATGCCTCTTGAGTTAAATGAAAATTATTTTTTCAATAGTGATTTCAATTTTATTAAAGGCCTAAAGTGAACCAAATTTATAAATATACCGATTAAAAGAACTCGCCTCAATGACCAACCAGACAGGAATAATTTGTCTTTATTGAATTTGTAATAATCTCTCAGTGGATTTCCGAAATCTTTATTGTATGCACGTTTTATATTTATACCTACTTTAATAATTAAAATATTTATTTAACATCATTCTGATGAAGCTCTAATGTTACCAAAACGCGTCAATCTGTATTAAATATAAATATATCGTAGGGAAAATTAGATAAAAAAATTATTTCATTAAACAGATGTCTTATGTTAAAATAACAAGAACATTTTTCCCCCGTACTCCATGTAAAAATTCGCAATCCTTCAATCGCCATCAAATACCGACAAGCATCTCCTGAGACCGGTTTCTGCCCGTAAGCAGTCACCAGTTAGGCTCAAGTTGAACATTCAAAATCAGTTCATTTTTAATATTCTCCACGAGATCACTGTGTATTTTTCATAAATATCTTGTGCATTATTAAAATTTTCTCAAAATGTTTTCAACATAGTAGTATAATACAGGAGTTTTTCGACAACCAGGAAAATGTTTTATAGAGTAACAACCCGGAATTTCGTTTAATAAACTGTCTTTCCCGAATTTACCTTCCGAATTTGCCAATTTATTTGAAATCAGTTCCTGAAATATGCTACAATATCAATTATATACATTCACATATTAATAACAATGAAAAGAACCAATAAAAATAGTAATATCGGTTGTAATTTTAACATAACGATAACAAGTGTGAGAATAAATAGATTGTTGACAAAAATGAAAATTCGTACACAAAATGTCCATCACAACAAAAAATAGTATGCATCAAATTAGGTAACGAACATTTCCACTAACCTCTAAAGCCCTCTTCGACTGTCCGGAACCTTTAATCCGATGATCCGGAGAAGACGCCAAATTCTTCGTATCAATATGCACATTGGTTTGCATCCTTGCGTGATTGAGATGTAACAGGTGATTGTTAAAAACGCGATCTTTCACTGACGCGACCGTAACACAACTCTCAGAACGACCGTCCGATCGCTACTGAAACCAAAAAAAAATCGGAAACGGTAGCGCCAGATTTCGAAACGTGTACGCTCGGAAAAGTTCGCCAGAATGATCGGCTGAAACCGTATAGACGACATACGATTTTTTATGTTTACGTTTAGTCAAGATGTATGGCGTTTAATTAACATTTTGTGGTCATTAGGTGCGTTAGTGGCGTGTTCGAGGATATTATTTTTTTATGGTGGCTTTTCCAGAACCGAACACGAATGCGGCTGATAAGACGAAAAAGTGTCTTAATGTATGTGTAAAAAGATTTGTTTTGACAATCCATTATATGGTGAGTTAATCACATAATTTATCTCTAATAAATAAGACAGTGGTATATTTTTTATATTTTTAATATTCATAAGTGAACCTTTTTGATGGATATCTGAGTCGAGAGAAATGTGTACTGTTTGTGTCTTTTCGGGGCAATAAAAACGATAAAAATCGACTTTTTTAAACCGAAGAAACCTTATATTTGTTTCTCATGAATATTTCGCATCAGCAGCGTTTCTCAGTGGATTTGGTAGAGGGTCATTATTGTATACAAACAAATAATTACTATTTATTCAAAATATTCGCTGTTGTAAACAATAGCCAGTGAAATGTCAGGTTCTCTGGAAAGTTCGTAAAGACTTATTAAGAGATAGTACATCCATACATATATATATATATATATATATATATATATATATATATATATATATATATATATATATATATATATATATATATATATATATATATATATATATATATATATATATGTATATTAAGGTGGTCGTTAAAAATTAATTTTTTTCCGACGCCCCACAAAAACCTTCCGTTGGATGAAAAAAGATGGGTGAATTTTTGATACTTTTTTTTAACAAAAATAACACGTGCCTCAAGACGATCTAAGTTCATTTTTTGATAAAATCGTAGTTTTTTGTAAGTATCTCTTAAAATATACGAATTTGAGAAAAAGATATAAGAGCAATTAAATTCTCTACAAAAAGGGTCCTCTCCGTTTTCTTCAAAAAATTCATATTTATGGATAGGCAACATTTTAAGTCCTGTAAACGTCATTTTTTCTGTAATATAAACAATTTTGTAACTTAAATAGAATTTACAATTATTTATTTAATGATATCTAGTTAATAACGACTTCAATATTAAAATATAAATATAAATATAAATATAAATATAAATATAAATATAAATATAAATATAAATATAAATATAAATATAAATATAAATATAAATATAAATATAAATATAAATATAAATATAAATATAAATATAAATATAAATATAAATATAAATATAAATATAAATATAAATATAAATATAAATATAAATATAAATATAAATATAAATATAAATATAAATATTTTTTTTTTTTATAAAACATCCCTGAGGAAGTTTTCCAAAATTACAATCTGACCAAAGTTGATCAATGAGTAATGTTGTACAAACCTAAGTTACTACAAAAGAAAAGGTGATTTTAAGAACTTACTCACTAGTATCCCTTAAATTAAATCCAATAACTTAATTACACCAATATTAACGTATACACCAGCACTATGCTCTGCTTTTTTACTAACAAACGTTCAAACCAACTCAAAGGGTTTGGTCCTCTTAAGTCTTCTGATTTGACTTGCATTATCAAGGAGCTGGATGGCCTCGACATTGACGTGCTGAAGAAGTCGCTGCTCGTGACTCTGGGCAAATCTGCTAATGGTCTGGGTAACGGTGTCCATTTCCAAGTCCCTATGGAGGTCACTGTTTCTGAAATACCAAGGGGCATTTGCAATGTTCCTTAGTACTTTGTTTTGGAATCGCTGGATTATTTCCAAGTTGTTCTTTTTGGCCCAACCCCACAGCTGGATGCCATATGTCCATACGGGCTTTAGAATTTGTTTGTACAAGAGTACTTTGTTGTAGACTGATAGAGGGGAATTTCGTCCAAGCAGCCAATACATTTTTCTAAATTTGATGTCAAGTTCTTCTTTTTTCTTTTTGACATGAGCCCTCCAGCGTAGCTTGGCATCTAATGTTATACCCAAATATTTTGCTGTATTAGCATATGGTACTTGAATATTATTTATACTAACGGGGATATGTTGATTTCTTTTGTTCGTGAAATTAATATGGGCGGATTTAGACTCATTTAATTTGATTCGCCATTGCTTAGTCCAGTTGTTAATTTTATTAACTGAGGTTTGCGGTTTATTGCCGCTTCTTCGTGGTCTGCGCCTACAGCCATAATAGCAGTATCGTCAGCAAATGTTGCTATCGTGTCTGGGTCTAATTCAGGAATATCACTGGTATATAATAGGTAAAGGACTGGTCCCAATACACTACCTTGCGGTACTCCTGCTTTAATATTTTTTAGTTCAGAGTATGCATCTTCTTGTTTAACTCTGAAATATCTATCTGAGATATAAGACTTTAATAATTGCGCAAACTGTTTAGGCAAAAGCTTGTTTAATTTGTAGTTGAGGCCCTCATGCCACACTTTATCGAAGGCTTGGGCCACATCGAGAAATACGGTAGAACAATTTTTTTTTTCTTCCAGTGACTTTTCAATTATATTTGTTATCCTATGGACCTGGTCTATAGTTGAGTGGCTTTCTCTAAATCCAAACTGATGGTCTGGAATTATGTTTTTATCTTCAATGATTGGCTTCAATCTTTTAAGGAATATTTTTTCAAACAGTTTTGAAATAACAGGTAGCAAGGAGATTGGCCTGTAAGATGAAACTTCATTCGGTGGTTTTCCGGGTTTTGGGATCATTATCATTTCTGCTACTTTCCATATCTTAGGTACATACTTTAATCTAAAAGATGCATTTATAAGATATGTAAGTTTTACTATAGCTTTACGAGGAAGCTGTTTCATGACTTCTCCCGTGATTAAGTCAAACCCTGGGGCTTTTTTTGTGTTGATGTTTTCTTCAATTTCTGATGCAATTTCTTTTGGGGTAACAGGTCTTATGTCACTTTCTTCTTGGGCAAGATTTTCCCAGTCAAGTATGTTTTCACCTTCATTTGGCTGGAAAGTCCCTTCTAAATATTCAGAATATCTGTTAGCTTTTTGTAAATTGCTTTTTGCCCATGTTCCATTTGCATTTTTAATTGGTGCAGCACCACCACTACAACAGACTAGCAGGATTAATGTAGAAAGGACTAAAAAATACAAGCACCTCCACCCATCATAGTGGACAACATTAATAATTTTAATGATCTTCACGCTATCGTGAGCCAACTTCCTAACGCTCAGATTAAAGTCCTTAATGACAAGAATATTAAAATTAATCTACAAAATGAGACAAATTTTAAAATGCTTTCAGCAGCATTAAATGAAAAGAAATATTCTTGGCATTCTTATGAGAATAAGCAGAATAGGCCAATTAAAGTTATGGTAAACGGACTGCATCACTCTGTAAAACCAGAACATATTGTACAAGAAATGTAAAAACGAGGCTACAAACTCATAAAGCCACCCCAAAATTAAAATATGAAAAAAAGCAACCCTTAAATATGTTCATGCTCTCATTTAACCACAACGAGAGTGTGGATAAAATATACGGAATAACTGATATATTAGGAGTCAGAGTTGAAATTCTACCATTGAGAAAATCCAGGCTGGTGCCACAGTGTAAAAAATGTCAAGCATACGGTCACACGCAAAAATACTGCGCTATGGAGCCACGTTGTGTTAGATGTACTGGTAAGCACCTCACAATGGAAGGTGATAAACCAAAAAATACCCAACCAAAATGTGTACACTGTGGAGAAGGACATCCAGCCAACTACAGAGGATGCATAGTTGCCAAAGAAATGCAAAAATTAAAGGATAAACGTACCAAGAAACCAACTCTTCCTAAGCAGCCACAAAGAAATAATCAACAAGCGCCAGCCGACATCGCAAGTGCAGGAAAAAAATCTTTTAGCGAAACAGTTACTGGTAAGCCTAAAAGCCCTACCCAAGAACAAAATCAAAACGTTTCTATTCAAGACTCTCTTCAACAAATAATGGAGAAATTAACACAAATGGACGAACGTATTAGCAGACTCGAAAATAGCGCTAAAGGAGTTATTCCTAAATATTCAAATGGCAGATAACCTTAGAATTATGGAATGGAATGCCAATGGACTCTTGCAACACCAACAAGAACTGCAATTAGTCCTAGATATGGAAAAGATTGATATATGCCTCATTTCTGAGACTCATTTTACTAATGAATCATACATTAAACTCAAGGGATATAAAGTATACCATACCATACATCCCGAAAATACCGCCAAAGGTGGAAGCGCCATCGTAATTAAGGAATCAATCAAGCATCACCAAGAAATGGGATATAAAACAGAACAGTTTCAAGCTGCCTCTGTAAACATTAAAACTAAAACATATGAGATCATAGTCTCCGCAGTTTAATGTCCGCCTAGACATGCTCTGAAAAAAAAACAATATTTAGACTTTCTAAATAGTCACGGATATAGGTTTATCATTGGAGGTGATATCAATGCCAAACACGTTCAGTGGGGATCCAGGTTAACCAATACAAAAGGAAAAGAACTACTACAAGCAATTAACCAACTAAAATGTGAAACAATGTCAACTGGCAAGCCAACATATTGGCCTACAGACCCCAATAAAATACCAGATCTACTTGATTTTTTCATAACTAGAAATGTGTCTGTAAGCTATATGCATGTGGACGAGGCATGGGATATGAACTCTGATCACTCTCCCATTCTTCTGATCTTAAGTGATAGCATCATACAGAAGGAAACTCCTCCTATATTGACAAATCGACTGACTGACTGGCAGAGTTTTAAACTTCAACTTGAAGAAACGGTAGACTTGAGAGTCCACTTAAGAAATGAAGAACAACTCGACAATGAAGCGGAAACATTTTTAAACGTTATCCAAAGGGCTGCATGGGATAACACACCTAATATTACTCCTAGAACCAAAGGCAATAACTACCCCAGAGAAATAAAAGAACTCATAACCGAAAAAAGAAGGCTTAGAAGAATGTGGCATCAATCTAGATCGCCAGCAGATAAAACTAGATTAAATAATGCAACAAAGCAACTGAAAAGGGATATACAAAAAAATAAAAATTATACTATAAGTAACTACCTAAGTGAACTGTCAAATGATAGTAAAACTGACTATTCACTATGGAAAGCTACCAAAACACTAAAAAAACCAATCCTGCAGAAAAATAAATATAAATATAAATATAAATATAAATATAAATATAAATATAAATATAAATATAAATATAAATATAAATATTAATAAAATATAAATATTAATATAAATAAAAATTAAATAATATAAAAACTATATTAATATAAAAATATTTAAATTATTATATTATTTAAATATCTAGAATTTATTTTAGTTTTGCAAAATTGTTTATATTTCAGAAAAAAATAACGTTTGTTGGTCTTAAAATGTTGGCAATATGGAGTTAATGAATTTATTATCGAGAATATCTCCATAAATATGAATTTTATGAAGAAAATGGAGAGGACCTTTTTTGTAGAGAATTTAATTGCTCCTATATATTTTTCTCAAATCCGTATACTTTAAGAGATACTTACAAAAACTTCGATTTTATCAAAAAATTAACTTAGATCGTCTTGAATTTTTTGCTGAATCGTGATTGAAACATGGTCGTATACTGTCATAATATCACGACGCTTTTAATGCGTACTAATTCTGGCCGTTTTTTTTCAATTGCTGCCTTCAGTCGATCTAATTACACAGGTCAACACATTTAAGGTTTTTTAAGGTAACATTAATGTGTGTATAGGTGTATATGAAGTATTTTGTGATCCTAAATCCAGAAATGATAAGCTAATTACTATAACATGTACAGTTTTTAAAGTGAAAACTTATTTAGCCGCGTTGAGCGGTTTTCGGTAGGGGCAAAACTTATGGATACGCGTCACCGACATGCTAGTGACGTATCGCACCAGACTGGCATCGCCAATTATGTTTTAAATGTTTTTTAATGTTTTTTAAATTAAATTGGGTTTTAGATAATCATTATTTTAATTGTTTAATTGTAAAATCACTGTGCAGTACAAGAGTAAGTACATAATATCGTAATATTTTGTGTAGAAAAATGAATAACAAAAACAAAGCATTTATTTTCGAATATTTCCATAATTAATTTAATTTCCATATTTTTTTCATACCATAATTAATTTAAAAATTCAAAAAAAATCACAGGTGTTCCAAAGTTTCAAGTTTGCACTTCTGTCAGCAGTCCCCATGACTGCCTACCTTTTTTTTTGTTACAGGGGGTCGGTAGTGGGAAGAAAATGAGACGAGATAATTTTATAGTCTAATATTTATTTAATATAAACATGTAAAATGTGTTAAATCTATACAAAAACATTACTGATAATTATGCGAATAAAAAATATATTACATGAAATGTCATAGAACCACAAAAACTTTCACTTTTTCCTCTTATGTTCTGTAGCATCATCTCTCTTTAAAAACAAAGATGTATTCCAGCGTTCCTGGTATCTTGCTTCTGTCGTCCTGATGACCTGGTGATACCTCTTTCCTTGTTCATCGCTTACTGCACTCTAATTTTGCGAAAAAAAATCCAAATGGTAGTGTAAAAAAAGCATTTTTAAGAACATGCGACACCCTAGTTATTTAATAGGCTTTCAAGAGTTCACCTATGAGGTTTTTATAGTTTTAATCTTTCTTGTTGCTCAAGAATCCTTTCACGGTACTTACAAAACACTTTCAAGCTGCCAATTATTTTTCATTTAATTTTCTTGAAAACGGAATTCACCTAGGAGCTTCCTTATTTGAGGTTCAATAAATATGCCTTCTTTTAGTTTTTATAACTTAATTGAGGAAATATTTATTTTAGGTTCTTGAAACCATTATCTTCTTTGTCCATGGCCTTGACAAAATATTTCGTTAATCCAAGCTTAATATGGAGAGACGGAAGAAGCACCTTTTTGGGTTAACAAGTGGGAGCATATTTTATGTTTGAAGAACCAGGATCAAAAGAAGTTCTATGAGGTCAATCTTTCTTACTGTAATGTTTTTTTGTTGTCCTACAAACTTTTGTTTTGTGCCCCATATACACAAAAAAAAACAGCAATACTTTGTAAAACCCTCTTGAAGTCCTAGCAATATACCTTTCATTTTTACTACTGGAACCTTCGATCTTATTTTAATTAGATTATCTAATTAATTTTTAATTAGATTAAATCATCTCCTGATGATGCTAACATGCGAGCGAAACCTGCGCCGAGAACTTTAAAAAAAGTGATTCGATGTTTAGTGGTAAATATCTTTAAGTTTAGTGCTTTTAGGCCTTATTTCGATAAATCTATAAAAAAACGCCTCTCGGAAGGTACATGTTCCATATTAAGCTCATTAATTAAATTATGAAGATCACAACAGACACATAGCAATTCTTCCATTACATAACAATTTGAATATGTTATATTTTTATCTAACATTTTTTTTATCTTTACATTTTGAAGTCTGGAACCAAGAAGTTCCGATTCCTTCCGATTGTTTTGACAATCCTAGGTCACGTACTAAATTATTTAATTCATTTTGACTTATTAGATGAGATTTACTGGTAGTTGTTAAAGATGTTGGGTCACAATTGATGTTCTCAAAAAGTTGTGGATCAGATCCTGACGAAGCATTAGAATCACTGTGAAACATGCTGTCCAGGTTTTAAATTTCGCAATCGGTACTGATAATTCCTATCTATGAGGAACTGGCCTAATTGCAGAAGGCAAATTTGGATACTGAATTTTGTCCCTTTGCTTTTTTGAAATTCCTTCTGTTTTAGTAATACAAAAGTAGCAATCACTTACATGATCAGTAGGTTCTCTCCACAGTTTAGGAACAGAAAACAGCATAGATTTTTTCTTTCGATGCATCTACTACACTAAATTAACGTGACAACTCACACAGCAAACATTAGGAGCCCAAGTTTTATTTTGATCTCCAATTTGGCACTTATATATAACTTATATAAAATATAAAAGAAAGGCTTTTTGACTTCCTCGTATATAGATCTAGCTTGTGACTTTCGCATATACAGGGTGTTTGGTGCATCATTTGCCAAATTAAAATGCCCGATAGGAGGGGTCTTTTGCTATCTCCTCAGCCTCCATAAAACATTATGGGGCCCACAGGTTTTTTTATGTTAATTATTTAATTTTTTATTTGAAAAATTCCAAAACAGCATTGAAACTTGAATTAAAAAAAAGTTATGGGTATAGCCTCTAAATTATTTTTTTATTTTAATGTGTAATATTGTAGGGTTCTATGAACATCAAAATTAGATGCAAGCGACATCTACTTTTTTTATAGACTGGCAAAGTTTTTTAAAGAAGTAAAAATAACTTTAAAGCTCAAGTTTGAATTGCATATTAAACAAAAACTAAAAGCGATCATGGTCTTCAAATATTTCAAAAAAAGGTCTGGTTTATCCCCTTTCTTACGTTATGCATTCATGCCATAAAAACGTTTTACTAACTTCACTAGTTTGCTAACTTTGTGTATCGGGACGCATTAGGCTGTTGTTCGATATTAATTATTTGCGTAAATAACATACGCTAAGTAGGTAGAAAATGCCTTCTCACTCTTACGCAGTGAAGTCTGGCTGCTATCTCTTTCTTACATAGGGTACTAACGTTCCTTGGACTTGAAGTAAAAATAAAATCTTAATAATTAATGATTTAATTAATCACAAATCTTGCTTGAATTGCAGACATTCGTTGCGAATGCACGCGCACAATCTTCGCCTCATTTCTACCATAGTAGTACTTAAAAGAATTTCTTCTTTAATTATGACGAAAGCCGCCTCTATGCGTTGGAATAAATCTTCTCTAGTTTGAACTTCTGTACCGCATACAAGTTCTTTTGTCCGTCTCCAGATGTAAAAATATAACGGAATTAGGTTTGGAGACCGTGGAGGCCATGAAAAATGGCCATCCCTCCCAATCCACGAATTTGGGAAAGCATTATTTAAATACTCTAACTTAAATACTCTACTAAATAATTATCCCTGTTGAGGCGATGAGGTAAGTAATGTGGTTCAATTACATGATTTCTAATTACTAGTGTCCAAATATTGATACTGATTCTTCTCTGAAATGACATCTGTCTTTTGACTCGTGAGTTCTTATCTATCGGCGACCAGTGGTAAAGGTTGTGTAAATTAAAAATTCCTTCTTCATTAAAGTTGAGCTCATCCGCCCACAGAGTACTCTTTAAAAGGTCAAGATCTTCCACGTATGTATGCAGCAAAAGACGACAAAATCGGACACGGTTATCAAAGTTGTTATTTTCAAGACCAGCAACCAATAAAATACGTGTAAAAATGCTTTACTTACTGTCAATATTTTGTATTTAATTTGAAGTCTAGTGAAAACAGGCGCCGTAGGAATTCATCTTTAGCATGTACTGGTTGTAAGTATGCTCAAAAATTGCTTATCTTTGTACCGGAGTGTAATGAAAAGCATGTTTCTTATTTTGGGGAAGTACTTTCCCCACATTCCAGATAGACATTTCTAATAATGAAGCTTAATTTCTGATGCTGCCACTGGGTTCTTTTTCGAACAGCACCAAAATCTGCTCATCGAGTTCAACATCGTGTCGCGTCACAATACCTCTTAATTCATTAATGTTCATATTCTCAGTTTCGCATAAGCGTCGGTAAGTGTTTTGGATCGTGTGGCGGGAAGGAAAGCGTCTGTTAGGAAAACGTTCTTGATAGATTCTTGGCGCTTCTTGTGCAACACCATAGGTGCTTCCATATGTCATCAAAATGTCCGTGTATTCTTCATTAAAGAATGCAGGCATCATCAAATCAACAAGATGTCACAAAACACTAACAAAACTAAACAAAAATCTCACAAAACTCAACAAGAACAAATAACGCAAGTAACAGAATTAAAAGATTAGCGGCACTGCGTTGGAACAACAAATACGTTAATCAGCAAAGACAGTCAAATCTCGACTAAAAATACTGAAACCAAGGAAGGCGTTTTTTGAGCTGGTTTTCCGTTTATCTAATAAAAAAGAGAGACAGCTGATGCACCTCTACTGTGTATGAGGGAGATAAAAGTGTACATGCTTTACGCGTGTTGTTTACACAAAAACAAGTTTTTATCCTGCATATCGAATATCACCCTAATGCGGCCCGATACATAAAGTTAGCAAATTAGTGAAGTTAGCAAAACGTTTTTATGGCATGAATGCATACCATTAGAAGAAGGATAAACCAGAATTTTTTTTAAGAATTCGAAGAACATGGCCCCTTTTACTTTTTTTATATGCAATTTAAAGTTGAGCTTTAAATTTATTTTTACTGCTTCCAAAAACTTTGCAAGTCCATAAATAAAACTAAATGTCGCTTGCATGTAATTTTGATTTTCATAAAACCCTACATTACACATTAAAATAAAAAGTAATTTGGAGGATATACCAATAACTTTTTTTAATACAAGTTTTAATGCTGACTTAGAATTTTTCAAAAAAAGATTTAAAAATTAACATAACAAAACCTGTGGGCCCAATAATGCTTTATGGAAGCTGAGGAGATAGCAAAAGACCCCTCTTATCGGTCAATTTAATTTGGCAAACGATGCAGTAAATGCCGTTAACAAAGTATAACAAAACTTATCAGCTGGATTTTTGCAAAATCGCCGAGTAGAACTTACCATTTTATTTAAAATCGATTTAAACACTTAGCGGTACTGTAAAAGAGATATAGACAAACTAAACTATAGAAAACAATAAAACCGCCCTTGAAGGTTTGTAAAGTACTATAGACATATTCCCTCTACGGTCTATGTCCCTATACGTTTGTATAAATTATATAAATAAATAAATGTATGTAAAACAACCAGCCCAGAACTGGCAAGAATTGAAACAAAAAACGGCCTTAAAGTTGGTCCCTTTACAAAAACGTAGAAAACATCCGTGGTGGGATGAAGTTTGCGAGCAAGCAGTATTAAGCCGAAGTAAAGCATTCAAAGATTGGAACAGTCAAAAAACAGCAATAAACCATAACATCTTTTTGGAAGTAAGAAAATAAACATCGAAGCTAATTAGACAAACTAAAAGAAAATATGAAAACAATCAACTTATTGAAATAGAAAAAGATTTCCAAAAAAATAACACCCGAAACTTTTACAAAACATTTAAAATTAAATTAACAGGCTATCAACCGCAAAACGGACAATTAGCTCTAAATAACCAAGACAATTGCAAAGAACTTGCGAAATATTTTGAACAAATACTAAACTGTCCTGGGCCCTTAAACAAATTAGCAACACTAAACCCTAAACAAACAAACCCAGATTCATTACCACCGAATGAAGATGAAATAAGTAGGCAAATCAAGCGGCTTAAAAATGACAAATGAAATTGAAATCCGCTGGTCCAGGTACAATCAAAGAAATATCCAAAATTCTACAAGAAGTTTTGCGAACCGAACGGATTCCGGAAGATTGGAAAGATGCTCTAATCCATCCACTACATAAGAAAGGAGATAGAATGGATGTAAACAACTATAGAGGGATATCTCTTCTCCCAGTATGTTACAAGATTCTATCTCAATGTCTACTAGACAGAGCACAGGGACAGTTAGAACCTAACATTGGTGAATATCAAGCAGGTTTTCGACCGGGCAGATCCTGAATCTGTAGTTGATTATAAGACATCAAAAACTCTACAATAAAAATCTCGTCTGTACATTTGTGGATTTCAAAAAAGCATATGATTCTATTGACCGCGAATATTTATTCCGAATCTTGAAAGAACAAGAACTAGATCTGAAAACGCTGGCAATTATTAAAGCAACGTTAACTAACACAAGGTCAACATTTAAATTCATGGGTGAGATCTCAGAGCCCTTCGAAATTAAAACTGGAGTGAGACAAGGGGATGGACTCTCGCCACTCTTATTTAACTGTGTTCTAAAAAAAGTAATACAGGAGTGGCGTGAAAAAAAGTCGGCCCTAAATATTGACCAGCCCATTAAACTGGGGAGAACCAACATCAAAATTGATTGTCTGGCATTTGCTGATGATCTAGCTATTTTAGCTCAAGATGTATTAACGGCACAGAAACAGATTGAAATCCTAAAAGAAACAGCAGAAAATGTAGGACTCCAAATTTCCTTTGAAAAGACACAATACATGACCTGCAACAGACTAAGAACGCCATTTCTAAAAACAAAATATGGTAACATCAGACGAGTTTCTCAATTCAAATATTTGGGTGAAATAATAATGGAAAATGGGTTGGAAAAAGCGGCCAATAAGGGTAGATGTCAAAAAATGGAAACGGCATTGAGAATTACTCAAAATATTTACAACAAAAAATGCCTATCTAAAAACACAAAACTGAGACATTGCAACACAGTTATTAAGCCAGAATGTCTATATGCTGCAGAAATGCTCATTTTGAATAGAAAGAGGGACATCGAGGACATTGAAAAGAAGGAAAGAAAAATCGTAAGAAAAATCCTAGGCCCCAAACAAATAAATAGCACAACATATCGACTTCGAGAAAACCAAGAAATCAAACAATACACAGATATACATAGCGATATGAGAAAAAGAAGACTTAAGTTTTACGGACACATAAAACGGATGAATCCGAGTAGGTTAACTAGACAAATAGTCGAATTTTATGAAAATAGGAGTAAAGCTAAAGTAGAAATAATTAAATGGATTGCTGCAATTAAAGAGGACCTAAGATCAGCAAATATTACACAAAGTGAAATTCAGGATAGAGGCTGTTTCAGACACAAGGTTAACGTTTGGAAGGTTGGCCAGAGAGAAAAATGTAGGAAGACTGGAACAACTTGGTCTGACAAAAGGAAAAAAGCTCATAGCGAAAGAATGAAATTAGTATGGGTACAAAGGAAGGCTAACAACAACAAACGCCTCTAATTGTACTTCGCATGGTCCACTAGGGCCCATACGTGAATAATAATAATAATAATAAATAAATGTATATAATTTTGTTTACCCTTCGTTTTCAATGGTTAATTGTGTTTCCATTTTTAAAGCTTTATGACAGCATTCTTTTGCAACAGTTTCAATAGTAGCTATTACTAATCTTTTATACTGTTTGATTCAACTCATGACCTGTAAGCATATACAATGTAGATAGCATTATATGTAATTGAGTTTCTCGGATATCACCATCTAGCATTGCTGCAACAATAATTTAAGTTATCAATATATAAGATTTTCTACCATAGTTCCATACTTAAAATTTCCATACTTTAATATTTACGTCAGATTTTAATGTTAAAGAAGGATCATTGTTATTATCGCTTGTAGATGTTTTGACTTCATAAATTTCTTCGCATTTTTCACTTTTTATATGAAATACACTAGCAATACCAATGATAACTTTTTTGACGCGAAAAGGAAAATATCAACATATATCGCAATTTTTACACATGTCTTGAGCAAGTTTTTAAAAAACATCTAATCGCCATACGCTTGTTAATTTAATATTTACTTTCTTGTTCTCTTTTCATATTTTTTTCATTTTATATTGTTTTTTACCAACCATCCGTTGTGTTTGAATTGCTGTCCAATTCTTCTATTGGAACCTTTGGTATCATACACTAAACTCGAAGAGATTTACCATTAAACTATAAATAAAATTTTAAAATTATATAATAATGATATTGAATATCATAATTGGACCAAGTCCCTTTTTTAACTTCTCGACGCACGTTTCGCTAACCATGTTAGCATCATCACGAGATAATTTAATCATGATATTAAATCATTAGTTAGCAAAACGTACGTCGAGAAGTTTAAAAAAGTAATTTGGTATTTAGTGGTAAATCTCTTCGAATTTAGTGAATCTGTTGTTGATCACTTATTTTTAATAGCAATTTTTAAGATTATAACCAAACACTGCATGACCACAATAACACAGACACACACCTGTTAAGCTGTGTCCACATCAATACAAATTTGCATTGTGCGGGTGTAGCGCGCGACACCGACGCGACAACGCGACAATGTAGACGCTCTGATATATTTTCCATCAAATAATTCAAACAAATTGTTCCAAAAAATTCAACACACACGCCAAATTTTATTGGTGTGGACCTAGCTTTAGTAGCTGGAAGCTGAAAATAAATACCGAAGTCAGATGATTTTTTTTAATAATTATACTATTATAATTAACTTCAGCGGATTTTAAATGGCCTTAAATAAAATATAAGTTAAATTTATTAATTTATACAAATATTTTTTTACTTTAAAAATTGATTTTAAAATGAAAAAAAAAATATTTCGACTCACTGTGCAATGCGAGAATAACCTTAAATACATCCAAACATGATAAAAACATTTTTTTAACCGTTTAGTTGACCATTAGTAGCAGTCGCATACAGAAACATAAACAAGCAACAGGTTTTATATATATAGCAACATAGTATAGCAACATATGTTGTACAATAAGTATATTCTTAATTTGATTCCAATACCTATACTGGATGTTTATTTTTTGGTTCTGGATACATAATATTCCCGCATTAAATATTGTATTAGCGCATGTATTAATTTCAATGCTTGTATGCATAGGGTAGACATCATTAGATGTCATCAGAATGTAAATACATGAACAGACATGTCATTCTATCTTCTGTAAGCAAGAACAGCTCGCGAAAGATATATATGAAGCGACAGTAAATTTCAAATCACAATGGTCGATAAATCTAAAGCTTCTATAGTCTAAACCTCTTAACAATTCTTGTATAACATGATATTTAACAATCTAAGGCTCACAAACAAACAAACTAATTTGGTACTTTTTCACAGGATATATTAAATGAATAGTTTAAATATAGCAGTTTTTATTAGTTATTTTATTTATAATATTTGGGTCATATCCTACGTATATTTGAAAAACTAAATCTTTTAGAGCTTGGAAATTAATAAAAGAAAAAAAATTGGTATTTTACTAATTGACCAGGTAAGCTCTTTGTGGCTCGCCCTTGTTAAATTTATATTGCGCATCTAACCATTAAAAAATGGAATTACCCGCCATTACCATTTATGCCATTATTGTTAGTTTAATATATGAAGTATATTTTTTAAATAAGGTCCGTTTTTTAGTAATAAGAAAAATACTATAAATATCATTAAAATATATTTATTTTCCATATTCTAACATATGTTACAATATAAATAAACATATGTTATATCGCTTAACAAGTTTTTGAATTCCGACGTCAAAGAAATCTGGCGCCTGTAAAGAAGTCAAATCCATGACTACAGTTTTAACTTCTTCGTCGACGTAGGGCCGTTGACCACCAAGGAACTCCTTTAAGCAAGAAAACAAGTAAAAATCACTAAGTGCAAAGTCTGGACTGTAAGGTGGATGATCCAGGTCTTCCAATCCAAAAGACCTGATTAAACCTTGTGTTTATGCAAAAACATGTAGTCTTGCATTGTCATGGAGCAACATGACACCGGAAAACTGTAGGCCATGCCGCTTGTTTTGTATGGCACGTTGGAGTTTTCTCAAGGTGACACAATACGCATCAGAATTGATTATTGTGCCTCTCGGCATAAAATACACTAAACGTGAAGAGATTTACCACTAAATACCAAATCACTTTTTTTGAACTGCTCGACGCACGTTTTCAAAAAGATAATTTAATCAGCAAGATAATTTAATCTCCTGATGATGCTAACTTGGTTAACGAAACGTGCGTCGAGCAGTTCAAAAAAAGTGATTTTATATTTAGTGGTAAATCTCTTCAAGTTTAATGTTTCACACCAAAGGTTCCAATAGAAAAATTGATAAAGTACACTAACAAAATCCTTTTTCTGCCCCAAAAGACAGTTATTACGGTCTTGAAAGAAAAAAAGCCGAAATTGTCTGTTGAATTTCACTCTGACGACGATGTGTGTCGCCACTCCATTGACTGTTGCTTGGGCTCAAAAGTCATGTGCGACACCTAAGTCAGTAGTAGAGGAGGGTGGTTACTGCGACACGGATTACTGGGACATTTTTGGAGACCGATAATTGCCCGACAATTTGAAAAAACAAATCAAGGAAGATGACAGATCGAAAAATCTTCAAACAAATATGGGAAAAGATTTTTTATAATAAAAAATTTTGCAAAGCTATATGGAGGAATATCATATTAATCACTATAACACATATCCAAATTTAAAGACCAGTGTTATTGAAAGAGTTAATGGAACCCTGAAAACTTATAGCTTATAACAAAATTATCGGAGATTTTGTTCGTATAAGTAAATAAAGACAGGCTTTTAAAAGTTTATATTAAAATTTATTAAAAATATTTCAAACTGTCTAATAAAAATTTTTGTATAACACATTAAATTAACGAATCCTACAACTTATATCCTAGAAGATGAACAAAAATCAAATATTAAACGAGCATTTTATAAAGAAGAACTGCAGAAAGTAAAATATCCTGGTGTATTTAGTGGAAAAAATCCTATCCGAAAAAGGCTTGATTAAGATAATCCTCATAATTCTTGGATTAATAAGAAGGAAATTCGTCGATGTGGATGGAACATGCCATCTTCAACATTTAACGTGAAAAGTGTCACAGTTACAAAATTCAAATTTAGTTTAGCAAAGTTTTAAGTAAATTCAATAGTTTAATTAAAATAAATTCAAATATTTCAATCCTTTCAAAGTTTTAAAATAAATCATCTATAATACCAAACTTCAAATAAAATTTAATTAATTTATGTTGTATACATTGATTTATGCAAACTATTATAAGTGTGTTTTTCAACTATAGTTAAAAAATAAACTGAAATAAATTAACTCTATGTAATTCTTAATAACGATAATATTTACTAGAATTCGGTAAAATGTTAACAACTTTATATTTATATAAATCAAACAAACAATTAGTTTCTACTTAAAGAACATGTGTGGTCTGACAATATTGTTTAAATTTATTAATCGAATCAATTTTCTTTACTATTAGAAAGTCTCATTAAATAATAATATATACTAAAAAGTAATATATACTATAATTTCGAAGGTTCTGTACTACTATTTCTCATATCACTCATTTGTTGAATATTATTAATTTCTTTTTCCTCTAAAGTATCGTTTTAATTTATTAATTTTTCTGTTTGATATTCTTGGTTTCTATTACGCATTGTGTTCTCTTTCATTATAATCTGTCGGTTCAATCTGAATATCTTCTAATATACTTGTTTAGTTGATTTCGGATTCTAATATGGTTTCAGTTTGTGTCCTTTATTTATACCAATTCATTTTTCTTATCTTTCTTTCTAATTCTACGTTCGACTTTGCTTATACATAGTAATTTATTTTCACATAATATGTTGCTGAAAGTGGTGTCTTTGCATCTTGTTTTTTCTTCGACACTTAAGCGACTTATTTTTCCAAAATGAAATTGTTTGTTCCTGTTCGATATCATAATTTTTTTTCTATTTCTAAATAATTATTTCTGAATTTTTTTCAATTTTCAAAGATGATGGACGCTACCGCATGGGATTCTATCACTATATATGTTTCACTTAAACCTGTTCGGAACATGATTAAAAGCGGTTCAAACCTAAGCAAAATCTAATCTGAAACTTGTTAAACAAGCTATTTTTGTTTAAAAATGAAGAATATATTTGAATTGGTGTATAATTGATGTTTGAATTTATTGAGTTATTGTAACTAATTATTGCGTAATCCACAAAATGATTTACAATATTATTAGATTTTTCTTGTTAAATTGTTAATAACACTAATAATGTAGAGTGAAACCTTTACACTGGACTATTACTGTTATTGTACGGAATTGTACAATATATTTCAATTTCAAGTACCTTTTTTTAGAATACCAAAAATGAAAAATACATTTTAAAATACTAATTAATACTTCGATAATATTTATTATAAATACCTATATTTATATAAATGATCAAACGGTTCGTGACCTATTGGAATTGGTTTAAATATTAACTTATTGGGATGTCTTTTATACTTTACTTTTTAACATATCGCACAACAATTTATATATTTTTTCAGATCTTCCTCTATATTTGGCCAATAACAACTTTTCTTGATTGAACTTATGTTTTCTACTATTCCTCAATGTGATATATGTGGTAATGTTTTAATTTCAATTGCTGCTCTTCGTTGTCAGTTATATCATTTAAAAATGTTTAGATATATAATTTTTAAATTATAATTTTTGAATTCTTCTTAAAATATTCTTGTAAAGTAGTTATAACTTTTAGTTCAATATCTTTATTTTTGAAATACATGCAATAAGTATATTTTAAGATAAGATAATCTTTTAATGCTAAATAAATTTATTCGTTCGTACTATTTTGATTTAATATAATAGTTCGTTTTAATTTATCAAAAGAAAATATATTTTTCTTTAAACTTTGGGTTTTAAATTGAATTCCGAATTATTTGTAACAAATATTATTTGACTTTTTAAATAAAAATCGTCTTTATAATACATTTGTATAACAATTTTATCATTGTATAGTACGCTCTTAGAGATTTACAATAATTAAACTTAAATATAGATTTGGTTAATATATATCTACTATATCTATTATTCCATTAAATACTCATGAAAGTTATACATTTAAATTTTCATTAATACAAAAATCTTTATGTAATGGCATATTTGCTTTAAATTGTGCCTTATTCCTTTCCATGCACATAACAATTTGTGTACCAGACTTATAAATTTCCTCCGGAATTTTCTACAGCGAAAGATTTAACAATAGTCATATGATATCCTGTATACTAGCAGTTTTAATAAAGGCTCAAACATTTGAATATGTGGTAAAGAATTTGGTTTTAAATTATTTTAAGAACAAAAAAATGACCAAACAAATTAATAAGAGGTCAAAAGTTCAAAACAATTTGATAACATCTGCTTCTTGAATACTTGACGATACATACATTTCAACTATGTATAGCTCATTGAGAGAAACAATGGTTGCACGTCATCAATCTAGAGAAATTTATTGCAAATTTAAATCCATAAGAAAGAAAAAATCATTTAAAGTTCAAAGCACTCTCTTTCCTTCTTGCTCTAATCCTATTAGAATACGATAAAAATACAGTGAACCGCCGGATTACATTCTGTGAATTCGCTGTCAAGATAACATTTAGGTTTGTGGTTCTGAACCCTTGTATGGCCTCAATATGTATGGTACTCTTGTATGGCCACAAATTATTACGTCTTCCCCCTTATCATTGCATATTCAATCTTATAGAATTGATATGGAGGGTGGCCAAAAATTATTACAATCGCCAAAGAAGCTTTGTAAATAGTTACACCACAGATCTGGATGAACAGCATTAGACATACAGAAAAACAGATTCAAAGATGGTCAAAACGCGAAAGAGTATTTGATAGACCAGAAGTTAATCCTTGAATAATTTACTTGAACAGCGATTTAGATACGAAAATTTGTTTTAGTGACACTGAATAATTAAACTTTGTGTGAACTAAATGAAAAACCCTTATGTTGACAAGCAGAAGTTTCGAAACAGATTTTTGATGATAACTTATAAAAGAAAAACTTTTCGTTTTACTTTTTCATTTACAGTTTTATCGATCATACAAATACCAAAGTCTGGATATTTTGGTGTTGATGTGGCAACATTGTAACGTGAGTGCGTCGTAGATTTTAATGACGTGCAACCATTGTTTCTCTGAATGATCTGTAAGTAGTTTAGCTACATACGTTAAGACCCTGGATTTCGTGCTGAACCGGCCACGGTTCCAATCCCCACAATACCAAAAGACTTCTCTTGATCTATACTACCACTAAGGCCCATTTGTCATCATTATATTGTGATTCTAAAACTACCCCCTAAAACCACCCCCTAAAAACTACACCCCTATTAAGGCCATCTTAACACCCCAACCTTACAGGCCAGGCTCGGCTCATCTCTTGATTCCACGATTGCGCCGGCTGCTGAATGGGGCCACCAGAAAACACCACCGGTGGTCGCCCCCCAAATTGTCGGGCCTCAAATTGTCTCAGTAACCTGTGTCACAGTAACCACCTTTCTCTAATACTCGCCTCATCGCCTTCATCGCCTTCCTGATTGTATCGGCAATCTCTTTATATTGTGATCGTCAGAAAACAGTCTTGGAAGCCACCAAATTCAGTTTCTCCGAAACAATGGTGTACAAATGTAACAAATGTAACTTTGAAATCGTGAATCTCGTTCTCTCGAATTTTGTTGTCCAGATCACGAACCAAATCTTCAGAAATCAGAGAAGGATAGCCCGGATATAGCTCATCATGTACTTTAACCCGCCCATCCTTGAACATTCGCACCCCCTTTCGAACTTTACTGTCACTCGTAACATTATCACCGTAAACCTCACAAATCTGACGGCGAATTTCCGCTAGTATTAAATCTCTTGCACTCAAGAATCAAAGTACAGATCATATCTCACAGTCCACGGGCGAATCAATTTTCGACGATACGGCTACAAATGGCGCCAAACCCGCGCCAAGCATGCTAGTAGCAGACGGCAAGCAAACTGGACCTTATTTAAAAAATACCCTTCGTATAATGATAAATTATTTACTTAAAATTAAATTTTCATTTTTCATCATCTGTAACCATCTTCTTTAACCCTTAAGAGAAGCACTGAATAAGGGATACCAGGGGTGAACTGAAAGTGTTTTCCCTTATAAATGGTCACGTTGAGGGGACGACTTTGAGTGGTGGAAAAAATTAACTATCCTTACTACAGATCCATCACCATAGCCATCTTAAGATGTGAATTCTAACAAAAACATAAGTAACCGTTGTCAGTCTATGGGTATACGCCACCCCGATGCTGTTGTTGGGTCAGTGTTTTTTTTGTTTGTTTCTTTATTTAAATAACCTTTTTGTACAAATAGTGTGTTTTTTATCTTGAGACACTTTGTGGTAAGTAAATCATAAATATTATATTTTCTAGAGTATTTTTATTCAAAACTTTGATTTTTACTTTTTTTAACATTTATTTATCGGTTTCCTTCATTTTCTATTTAGCTCAAAATGAATACGCGTTCTCGTCATCGCTGTGCGTCTGAAGTATAAGTGTTATATGAGGCAGCTGATATTTTCGACGACAAAAAGAGTGAAAGCGAGCCCGAATCGGTTTTTAAAGAGCATCATGCCAGTGAACCTAACTAAATAAATATATTTTTAAAAATAAAGGTAAATTATGTAATAAGTGTCTGAAAGTACATTAAGTCCCCTTTCAAATGCCGTTGGAAGAAGTTTTTATCTATTAATTTCGCCTAGATCTAATAATTTAAATAGAACACCTGATTTTAACATTTTATTTTTAATTTGTGCTGATTTTTTCGATGATATTAGGAATATTATTCTTTTTTGGAACATTCTATAGATATAGTCTTTTTTCTATACTGATTGAGGTTTAAATTAAAAAAAATTAAATTGGATAATTTAATCAAAAGATATTAATAATCAAAGACATACATATGGCAAAGACATATGGCATATGCCACAGAAGTACTTCTCTTGAGGGTTAAAAGTAAATCGATTTCATTGCGCTTCAATAGAGAATCGTTAGCAGAAATTCGGTCTATTAAATTTTTCCCCGATGGCTCATGCGGCAAGTTGACATAATCGCTTTGACATTATTGACTTGATTGATTCCAAGAATTACTCCGATTTCTAGAGTTGTTATATGCCGATCACTTTCAATTAGCAACAATATTTCGTCGCCATCAGCTTCAACCGATCATCGAAAACGTGGCGTACTGCACAAATTAAAATTGTTTTCATTAGAGTTCCTGGACCACTTATGACAAGAGAAACGCCAGCGGTACCCTCACTGTGGAGACATGGTTCATGGAGACATGGTAGTACAATAAGAATCGCTACTGAGGTCATAAAAAACACTTATTGAAATATGTAAAGTAACTTAATAATTTTCAAAATATTACCCTCTTGCATCAATACACCGCTGCCGGTGTTTTTTTTTCCAGTCTTGATACGCCTTGGAAGTCCGCAACTGTAAGGCTATTCAAGCACTTCGTCGAAATCGTTTGGACTGCCTCAATCGTCGATAACGATGACGATGTCCTTTCAGACTCCTCTGAATCCGAGGAAACAAACAAAAAACTTTAATTTAAGACTTTAAGGTGACTGGGGCAACGTTGCCACCTTGTCTTTGGACTGAGTCTCCCTCACAATTAGTGACGCTTGACTGGGTGTGTTGTCTTGATATCATGATCGGCAATCGGATGCGGCGGACGCTCATCCTCAAACGTTCCAGCACTTCTGCATAAAATTTTCCGTTTACTGTTTGGCCAGCGAACACAAACTCCTTATGGACCAGACTTTTTTCATCAAAGAAAACAATGACCGTCGATTTCACTCTTGACTTGCTCATGCGAGTTTTTTTGGTCGAGGAGATACCTTTGTGTGCCACTCAGAACTTTGTATTTTAATCTCCGGATCGTACTTAAATATCCCAGTTTCGTTACCGGTTATCTACTATGTTCAGAACATTTGGATCGGTGCCTAAACGTCACACGGTGTTCCTTCTGCTCGTCTGACAAAATTTTTGGCACCAACTTCACCATCAAACAAACGCTTAACGGATGATTAACGTTCAGAAATGTTCGCACTTTGGCCGCATTTTCATCGGTTCGAATCGAGATCGGACGACCAGCGCGTTATTTGTCTTCAATGCCCCTCAAAAACACATATTCTGGATATGACTTCATTTTTGCAAGCCTCACGGATCATGTGAAAAGTCTCCGTAGCGGATTTGTTTAATATCACGCAAAATATGATGGCTCTCTGCTCGTTGTTTTCTTGCATCTTGACTCTTGACGGGAACATAAAACAAACGTTCATTTCTTATACGATCTACATACTCCAAAGTTTCGAAGACAACTTAACAATATCATTTATAAAAACCACCGTTCACCCCCTTGGCAAGAACAAATCAATTCCGATATTTATTGGACTATGCCTATGCAAATTAAAGCCGAGATAAATGCTGTTTACAAGAACTTTTCACCATTATTTGCAACTATTGAAATTTTAGCCAGCTGAATTTGATGTAGTCGTACCAATTTTGTTGACGATGAAGTTCCGAGTAGTCGCAAACTGCAACAACCACTATATTGACTGAAGATTAGGCATGAAGAAGTTACCGTCCGTTGCGTGCCGCGATCAGGACCAAAAACACATTCAAATTAACATTTTTGAAGCCCTGTTGCAGCAGTTTAATCAAAATAAGTCGGAGCTTTGGCGTCGATTAATAACTGTAGACCGAACTTGGACACCACTACACTAGTTACATCACCCTGTACACCATAAGCAGCAACGAAAGCAGACACTTCCTTTCGGCCGAACCTGCAGCATAAACATTTTTTACCACAAGATCACATGAATTGTAATAATATTAAAGTCAATCAGAGTTTGTCATTCAGGTCGAACAGACGTATTTGTAATTTCAATTAAAATAAAGTTTTTAAAAACAGTTTGTACATTACTTAAAAGTTAAGTGGCGCAGTCGGTAGGATAGCCGAAATCGACCTGCACAGCGCATCGATCTTCGATTTATCGATTAATCGGCTATTCGAACAGTGATTGATTTTCGACTCGAAAAAGGTGTGCAGAGAGGCTCTAATTCAAGAAACCCATTCCATCGAGGAACTGCTACTTTCATCGGAAGAAGACATCACGGAGATTGGAACGAAAATAGTCCTCTCTTGCGGGGTACATTTGGCTGGAAAGGAAATACATCGCCTAGTCACCACCTGTTCTCCATAGAAGAACCAGAAATGTTCAAGCTGTTAGTCATCTTAATGTAAGTAGAGCAATTCATGTCTATCGACGATCTACTAGACACTTTTGGAAGACTTAATTTGAAACCTAAATCAGACTCTGATTCAAACATAAATTTAGAAAGTAATTTAAATCAAAATATTTTAATCGAAAATATAATAATGGCACAATTTAAACCCGAATATTTGAATTGCGTCCCGCAATTTGACGGAAATGCCAGTGAATTAAATAGATATTTAACAACTTGCAAATCATTAATTGACAATGTTTGCAATCCAGATCAACCAAATGCTTTTCAAAACATTTACTTACTTAATTGCTTAATTGGGAAGCTAAGCGGAAACGCTCGACTAGTTGTTAATGTACAAAATGTGAAAACATGGGATGAGTTAAGAGATACCTTATATAGAAATTTCGCGGATAGACGTGATGAAACATGTCTTAATAGAGATCTTGTAATGTTGAGACAAAATCAGAATGAATCTCCCCAATATTTTTATAATAAATTTATTCTGCAGTTACGTTGACGCTCATGAAGACCCTGTTTCAGCCAACACTAAGCGTGTTCTTTACCAAAAAGTAGCTCTAAAACATTTTTAACATGTCTCAAGGAACCGTTAGGAAATACAATAAGGTGCATGCGACCGAAAGATTTAACTGAAGCAATTCAGTTTGTAATAGAGGAAAACAACACTAAATATTTTCAAAATCACGATACAAATTACATAACGAAGCCAAATCCTAAACCATTTTCTACAAATAAACCTCCATCTTTTATTAGTAACGTACCCAATTTTAATTTTCAACCTCAACCTAATTTTAATTTTCAACCTCGACCTAATTTTAATTTTCAGTGCCCGTTTCAACCAAAATCAAATTTTAATCAACAACCCCGGCCAAATTTCCCGTCACAACCGATAACAATACGACCCAATCCAAATTATCGCCAACCCAGATTTGCGACTAATTCTCAAGTATTTGGCCAACAAAATAAAAATGTATTTAAACCCGATCCATCAGTACCATTACCTAAGCCCACTCCCATAAGTGTGTCGACACGACAGTCATACAACCCGTCGCTTCAGGTCCGTCCCGACCTAATTTCTTTCAAACAACCGGTCCGAAAAATTTTATCTCAGAAGAATTGTTCAACGCCGAATTAAAAGATGAGACGCAATTGCATAACCAAAATTATGACACAAATCAATATGATCAATATGATTATAACTACCAAAACTTTGACGAAAATATAGAGAATGGATCGTTTGAAGAATAAAATCCAAACGAAAATTTTTTAGAAACGTCTCAAACTCAGACGTACAGGTAGAACCCCAAATTTTATCTTTAAATACTTTAAATTGTAGTGAATTACCTTATATATTTTTACCAGAATTTAATATTAAAGTTTTAATAGATTCAGGATCCACGAAATCATTCGTTGACCCCCAAATTGCTGAACGATTTTTTCCAAATTTAATTAGAAACCGCCCCTTCATTGTCTCTGCGGCCTTTCAAAAATACTCTCACATACACAGTGCAACAATTCCATCTCCGAAATTATTTAATTTACCAGAACCGATTTCATTGAAATTCTTTTTATTTAAGTTTCATAAAACCTTTCAGGGATTAATAGGAATAGACAATTTGAAACTTCTACAAGCTAATATAGATCTCGCTAATGGATTTCTAATAACGTCTCATTCGACAATTAAACTTTTATTCCATAACACCCAAAGTAGTCGGAACTTAATATCTATCAGCCCTCGTAGTGAACAAATAATAAAAGTCCGAACATCTATTAAGAATGGTGAAATTATAATACCGTATCAACAATTTCAAAACTGCGAGATTCCCGAGTCCCTTACTGTAGCACGTAATGGCATAGCCCTAACAACGATATTAAATAACACTACCGACAAGATAACGCTGGATATGTCACAACCATTAGAAGTAGAGAAATTTAATCGTAAAAAATTACAGGAACTTTATTTAAATAATTTTGATGATACAGAAAAACATGTCAAGTTCATGTTTTTCTATCTAAACTTCGTGTCGATCACCTAAATACTGAAGAGAAAAAGTATATTAAATTTGTGCAAGGAATATTCTGATATTTTTTACAACGAAAATATGTGATTGACCTTCACAAGTAAAGTAAAACATAATATTAAAACAACGGACGAGATACCGGTGTACACTAAATCATACCGATATCCGTTTGTACACAGACAAGAAGTGGCAAACCAAATAAGAAAAATGTTGGATCAAAACATCATACGACCAAGTAATTCGCCCTGGTCGTCACCGATTTGGGTAGTTCCCAAAAAAATCGAATCCACCGGAAAACAGAAGTGGCGTGTTGTAGTGGATTATAGGAAACTCAACGAGAAGACGATAGACGATAAATATTCGCTACCGAATATCACAGATTTATTAGACAAATTAGGTAGATGCAAGTATTTCACTACGCTGGATCTAGCAAGCGACTTCCATCAGATCGAAATGGAAGAACAAGACGTCCAGAAGACCGCTTTTAACACCGATAATGGCCATTACGAGTATCTTAGAATGCCATTCGGTTTGAAAAATGCGCCAGCTACGTTTCAGCGCGCGATGAGCAACATTCTAAGGGGCATTCAGAATGAAAAGTGCTTGACCTACTTAGATGACATTATTGTTTTCTCTACATCTTTGCAAGAGTATCTAGAGAGATTAAGAACTGTTTTCCAACAATTACGCGAATCAAATTTTAAAATCCAACTTGACAAGTCAGAATTTCTTCGTAAAGAGGTTGCATACCTGGGACATATCGTCACCCCAGAAGACGTAAAACCAAACCCTGACAAAATATATGCCATTAAAAACTACCCTATACCAAAAACAACGAAACAGATCAAAGGGTTTTTAGAACTTCTAGGCTACTATAGACGATTTATTAAGAACTTCGCTAAGCTTACGAAGCCTGTAGCAAAATGTTTAAAAAAGGGAGCTGTAATAGAGCACAACAAAGAATTTGTAACTTGCTCCGAAACCTGCAAGAATGCCCTCATAAATGAACCCATACTTCAATACCCAGATTTCGCAAAAACGTTTAACTTGACAACAGATACCAGCAATGTCGCCATCGGAGCCGTACTTTCGCAAGGCTCTAGAGGCCAAAATTTGCCTATAGCTTACGCGTCTTGCTATCGTGTGGGCAACGAAATACTTTAGGCCTTATATATTTGGTAGACAATTTAACGTTATAACAGACCACAAACCGCTTCAGTGATTATTCTCATTGAAAGAACCAAGATCAAAACTACTACGTTGGAGAAAAAAATTGGAAGAATTTAATTATAAAATAATTTACAAGAGGGGAAAATACAATACAAACGCCGACGCCCTTTCACGTGTCGAGATACACACGAAAGAATTCTGGATGACATCATAAGCGGATACGACGAAAATCAGTCAAGGAATGAATTATCCCAAAAACAAACAACATCGCAACACGAGAGTCCACCTTTAGATTTATATACTGAAGATATTACCATTCCGGACTTAACCAATGACAATGATGATTCATTATCTTTGCAAGTTCAACCTGACATGGAAAATGAACAAGAAAATAATGACGGAGCAACCATTCACTCTAATGACGAACAAGACCCAATAGTGGACATACCAATTTTGGAAGCACTTGTTAATTATGGCGCTAATCAAATTATTATACAAGTTTTACATTCTCCCGCTAAACCTAAAACCATAATTCTTTTTGGAAAAAACGAAGAAATTTAGTACAAATATCAAAAACTAATTTCGAACAAGAGGTTATTGATTTTGTTAAAGAATATGTATCACCTGGAAAAATCTATCATTTATATTTCGATAATAGTGATATGTATGAACCATTTTGTGAGGTAATACGCAAGAGTTTTAAATGGCCCTCGATCAACTTTAAACGATGTACCATTAAACTTATTAACGTCACGGACGAAGACAGCATGAAAGAAATAATACAAAACTATCACAAAGGCAAAACAAATCACCGTGGCATTAATGAAACAGAACAAAAAATAAAAATTAAATACTATTCGCCTAATCTTAAAAGTTCAATTCAAATATACATTGACGATTGTGAAACATGTCAAATTACTAAATACGAACGTAACCCTGTTAAAATTCCGATAAACATAACACCCACAGCAACAAAACCGTTCGAAATTATACACATCGATACCTACACTTTGGAACAACGTAAATTCTTAACTATAGTTGATAGTTTCTCGAAATATGCCCAAGCGTACCTGTTAAAATCTCTTGTAGCAACAGATATTGCCGATACTTTATTAATTTATTTTTCTCATCGCGGTATACCATCACAAATAATATTAGACAACGGAACAAAACTTAGTTGTAACGGAATTGTTTCAGCTTCACAAGATAAAAGTTCACTTCTGTTCACCCAACCATCCCCAGTCTAATGGCATAATTGAACGCTTACATTCTACACTATCTGAACATATTTGTCTATTAAATAACAGTGGTTTTCAAAAAATACCAGTTAGTGAAAAAATTATATACGCTATTTTAGCGTTCAACCATTCAATTCATTCGTCAACAAATTTTAAACCGATCGATGTGATAAACGGTCATATTTCGCCAGACGATCCTTTCGATATCGATATAAGTAAAATTTTACTTTCAGAATATATTCAAAATCATAAAGAAAAATCTAGAGTCCTATATGCAAAATTAAATGAAAAATTAATTCAAAAAAAGGAAAAAGTTGCAAATAAATTAAACCAAAATCTGACAACTTAGAGATTTTCCAAGAAATTCAAAAGGTCTATCCTAAGAAGCACACAAGCCAGAAAGCGTCCTGAAGCGAAATACCTGAAAATTGCCCCATCCAAACGCGTCAAGAAGTAATCACGAATAACGAAGAAGTTGTAAAGTCCAAGGTTCAACCGTTTCTCCTGCCTGACTTTGGCAAAGAAATAAAGAACATACCAGCCCTCAACTTAAGTGCCCATCTGGAAGAAATCAACCTAGACGAACTCTACCTACTAAAAACCCAAATAGAAGCGAACAATTTAGAGCCAATCTTCGATAAAGTTTCAAATTCGCCCAGTATTTGGACAATTGTAATTTATTTCTGTTTATTGATTATTTGTGTCCGTTTCATTTATAGGAAATGCTGATTAAATAAGCAACCAGCATTATCAAATCAAATCGATCAACAAGACGTTCGCCTACCACAGCAGACTGCGTAGCCGAATCTCACAGGGGAGGTTACAGGGGATCTCACAGGAGAGTTACATCACCCTGTACACCATAAGCAGCAATGAAAGCAGGCACTTCCTTTCGGTCGAACCTGCAGCATAAACATTTTTTACCACCAGATCACATGAATTGTAATAATATTAAAGTCAATCAGAGTTTGTCATTCAGGTCGAACGGCCGTATTTGTAATTTCAATAAAAATAAAGTTTTTTAAAAACAGTTTGTCCATTACTTAAAAGTTAAGTCACTCCTGAAACCAAGGCACAATCGAAACAATAAAGTTCGAAGGGCGAATCGACTCCGAAAAAAGCGAATACTGTTCTATAGATCGAGAAAGTGATGGCGATTTTTTTTTGGGTAGTCATGAGTCATGAAATTGCGTTAATTGGATACCTTGAAAAGGATAGCGGCACACCTCTGGGGCATACCTCTGCTCTTGCATCAACACACTGTTTCCAGACGTTTTTTCCAGTCTTCATGCGTCCCTTAGCAGTCCGCAACTGCAAGACTATTCAAGCATTCCATCGCAACTTTTGGGACTACTTCAGTCATCCCGAAACGATGTCCTTTCAGGCTCCGCTTGATCCGAAGGAATTAAAAAAAGTCTCGGGGGCCACATCTGGACTATAAGGTGATTGGGGCAGTGTTGCCACATCGTGTTTGACCAGTGACTCCATCACAATTAGCGACGTGTGACTGGGTGCGTTGTCATGATGGAGTACCCAGGAATTGACGATCTCTCTTCGGACGCGACGGACTCTGCAGAGGACACAAATTCTTTATGGGGCGGACCTTTTGCATAAAAGAAGACAATGAGCATCGATTTCACTTTTGATTTGCTCATGCGAGCTTTTTTCGGTGCGTTTATGTGCCACTCAGAACTTTGCCTTTTGATCCCCGGATCATACTCAAAGATCCAGTTTTGTCACCGTTTATCACTCTGTTTAAAACATTTGGATCGATTTCCAGACGTTCCAACAGTTCACGGCAAATCGTCACACGGTGTTCCATCTGCTCGTCTGACAAAACGTTCGGTTACGAATGAATGCACAGTTTATTTCTAAAAATTCAACTCCTGTGCCACCAAACGAACACTTACCGGATGAGCAGAGTTGAAAAATTCTCGCACTTTAGCCGCATTATCATCGGTTAGAACCGAAATCGGACGTCCAGCGCGTTGTTCGTCTTCAGCGTTTCCCGACTTCCTTTAAATATTTTAAGCCACTCAAGGGCACGTGTTCTGGACATGGCAACACACGTCAACAAATCAATCCCGATATTTATTGGACTAACCCTGTATCTTCTTTCCCATCTACGAAGCATTTTTGATACTATAATTTTAATTATAGTAGCAAAACAGTTGTAACACCATTCGTTATCTCTTATACATCGGTATAACTTCATTTGATAAAAAGCCAGCATATTATAATCAGGATAGCTTTGAAATTGACTGCATTCATTTATCCAAACCACAATTTAGAACAAGCCACACGTCGACCTACTGATGACTGCTAATTCGATCAAGTTGGCAATGTTTGTCGGCTAAAATAATGTATTATTACCAGATTTGGACGTATTGTTGTTCACTGGCTATAAATTCGAATTAGTTTCGACAAAGGATCTATATTAACAATTGAGTGATCGCATATTGCTGAAATAGGCTTTTTTCGCATTTGCTTTTATTATTCTTAGATGAAAATGTGTAGCTTGAAAATTAATTTGGTTAAAATTAATTAGGATATATTAATTAAACTAAAACTAATCATAGGTACTGACAGGATTAACTTGTTTTCATATTTTCTTTGAATATTACAATGGACTGACAATGAGAAGTTTATTTTTGAAAGTAAGTTTTTATTTTCGCCCTCTATTAGACAATATTAAGTATTAACTAATTCTAATATTTTTCGTTGGTAGTTATTCCTAAGAAATTATCTGGTCGTGTAACATAACATGAGCATGCGTGGAAAGATTATCTTGAAATTTTCATTTTTTGGTTTCTTCTTTTAGCCAGGTGGTTTTGCAAGAATCCAGGGCTTTCTTCGCAGAAAGTGTGGTCGTGTTGATCTTGAATTGAACAAATTTGGGAAACACTTTCTTCTTTAAACATTGTTGAGTGAACCATGCGTTTTGTACTGCCAGTAACCAGACAAACAATTTCACAAATTATTCATAAAAAATATATTAGACAATCACATAAGCTATTAAATCAATCTAAATTAAAGTTAAATGACAAACAACCAGAATCTTTACCCATATATAACTTCTATAAAAGATCCATTAACTTATCAAATACAGTTTTCACGAATAAAGAGATTAATTTGATTGAAAATGGCCCGAAATATAACCCAAATATTAAACAAAGTAAAGTTTTGGAAAATATAATATCTGAGGTATATCCCTTGAAAATATCCCTAATTCTAATTTTACAAAAGAAAAAATTAAAAGGATTCTAGAAATGAATCGAGAATACCACAACAAAAATAAAGACCATATTATCAAATCCACTAATTCTAAAATCAAAAATAATAATTCAATTATGACTAAAGCAGATAAAGGGAATTCAATTGTTATTCTAGAAAAAGAAACTTACGAAACAAAAATTAAAAACTTCCTAGATAATGAAGACCTCGTCAAAATAAAAAATGACCCTACCACAACAATTCAAAATAAGTTAAAATCAACAATAAAAAATATAAACACCATTTTGTCAAACGAAGCTAAATATAAAATAGTCAATATGAATCCTACTCCTCCAAAACTGTACGGTTTAATTAAAATTTATACAAAAAACTTTTCAATAGACCGGTAGTCTCATACACAAATAGCCCTTTAAGAAACCTAGCTTTTTACTTAAATTAAATCTTCAAAAACATAACGAATTTCTCGCCAAAACAGTCAATAAAAAACTCGGTGGACCTTACAAAAAAGCTTAGTAAACTATCTATACCAAAAAACCGGTTTCTAGCATTCTTGACGTCAGCAACATGTTCCCGAATATTCCGAACAAAGATTGTCTGCTATTAATAGATAATTTACTCATAAAAAATAACATCAATCCAATTATTAAGCAAGATATTTTAGAACTCTTTAACTTATGCATTAATGAAAATTATTTTCAATTTAATAACGTTTTTTTACAAACAAAACGATGGTCTAGCAATGGGTTCCCTACTAAGCCCTTTATTATCAGAACTGTTTATGTCAAACTTGGAACATAATTTTTTAAAAAAGGATAAAGTAAAAAATATATTGTTTTGGTTTAGATATGTAGACGGCATTTTGGTTTATTATACTGGAAATGACACACAAATAGAAGGAACATTAAAGCATTTAAATAGTATCCATCCAAAAATAAAATTTACACTAAAAAAAGAACAAAATCAAACCATAAATTTTCTGGACCTTGCAATATCCAAACAAAATAATAAACTAGAATTTAATATCTATAGAAAACCCACATACTCAAATGTAACAATTACAAAACAATCAATCCACCCCATTACACATAAATATGCTGCATATAAGTCTATGATCCGTATATGACCGAGCTTTCACAATTCCACTATCTGAAAATGATAGAAAAATAGAACTGCAAAAAATAAAACAAATAGCACAAAATAACGGTTTCAAAGAAAAAGAAATTAGTTACTTAATAAATAAAAAAACGGAAACAACTAACTAATTCATCAAATATATCCAAAAGTAAAACAAACAAATGATAAAAAGTACTGTAAAATTTCATATTTCGGTCCAATTTCAGAACAAATAGCTCGCCCTTTAAGGAAACATAATTTGCAAATAGCGTTTAAAACCACCCAGTCAACCAGTAAATTAATTTTTAATGCCAAAGATAAAACATCAGCAAATACAAAATCTGGAATTTATATGTTAAGTTGCAACGAGTGCAGTAGCTATGTTGTATGTTGGACAAACCGGCAGACATTTTCAGACCAGATACAAAGATCATAAATCTGCATATATATTAAAGAAACAACACTAATTTTGCGAACCATTTCATAGATACCGGACATATATTTCCCGAGATTACAAATTTGGAAATTTTACATACAGTGCAAAAATAAATATTTTAGAAGCTGTTGAAATATATGAATATAATAAATATCCGTCTAGACAGCTAATAAACGATCAGACGGATCTCCGAAATTCCCCACTATTTAAACTATTGTAAAAAATTAACCCCAATAAAAGTATAAAATTAGGTACATAGAATTAATAAACAGCTGTGAAACCTAAGTTAAGTTTTCAACTAGTGTTTTTGTTTCAAGTAAGTCGTTTACGAAACTATAGTCACACAAATTTTGTTTAAAAATAAAATTGATAGATAACAAAGTAAAAAATTGTTTTATTCCTTTTAAAAAAATGAACTATCGCAAAGTAACGGACAAATCAATCAATAACATTCATTATCTCTCATACACTACAGATAATATTGAAAAAGTTCACTAAATGGTGTTTGACGAACGTCGAATTACGGTTAAAGAGATAGCAGAGGTTGTGGGCATCCCAAAAGAACATGTTTGTCATATAGTAACTGAATATTTAAGCATGAAAAAGCTAACCGCTCGTTGGGTGCCGTGATTGCTCATTCAGGACAAAAAACGCATTTGAATGAATATTTCCGAAGCTTTTTTACAGCAGTTTAAGAAAAATAGATGGAACTTGGACAGCACTACACTCCTGAAACCAAGGCATCAACCGGAAAAGTGATGGCGACTATTTTTTTTTGGGATAATCATGGAGTTGCATTAATGGACTACCTTGAAAAGGGGAAAACAATAAAAGGGACATATTGCGATCATTACTTGACAAGCTGAAGTCAGAAATTGTGGAAAAACTGCCGCATTTGAAAAAAAAAAGTTTTGTTTCACCAACACTGAAGTGTAAGACGGTGCTCACACTTTAGTGGTCGCCATAGCAAAAACTTACAAATTGGGATTCGAATTGATCGACCACCCACCGTACTCATCAGATTTGGCCCCCAGCGACTTTTTCTGTTTCCGAATGAGAAGGCAATCACATTCGTAAAAACTATTTTGCGGAAGATGTCAACTTCTATTTGGACAGATTAAAGAGATGGGAGAAGCACTGGGAAAGGGGTATTGAATTCCAAGGAGATTATGTTGAGAAATAAAAGTAAATTTGGCAAAAAAAAAGTGCTTAAGTATTGTCTAAATGGTTGTGGTGTGTTCATATATTTTTATCTTTTCTTTTTTGGGTTTTTCGCCACGATCTAAAACGCATAAGAACATTTATTCATGATATTTTTCGAGTTCTAGATCGTGGCGAAAAATCCCAAAACAAAAAAAGTTAGAAAACTACTTGTTTCTGTGTTAGGCTGGAAACTTTTCAAACTTTCCTCGTACTTTCTGTGTAGTTCTATTATACATGGTAGTCCGTAATGGTTTGTCGCAAAACCTACTACAGTATTAAGTATTGAAAATAACAAAACTTTTCTTAATTAACATTTGTTAGATAAGGATAATTTGAATTTTCTTATTTTTAAAACGTTTTGAAATGCAAAATTGAAACTTGCAGATGTAGTACAAGTACCTAGGAGACATATTTTGGTAGTACTACTGAAAATATAAAATAAACATTAGCGTAGATAGGGGGTGGTAGAACCCATTTTTATAAATAAAAATAGTAAATCAGTGTTTTTAAAGCCCTCTGCAAAATTGTTGGAAATAATCTTTTATTCATAAGAAGTACCTCTCCAAATTTTTAGGAGGAGGGGTTTTGAGATAGTTACCATTTTTGATAACTGTATTACATTAGCAAAACTTTAGTGCAGGCATTCATTAGAACGTTTAGATATTGGTAAATAAGAGATAAGTTATCTTTTTAAAGTCATGTGCCGAACTCATGTGAAATAATTTTACTTAAATTAACTGATATTAATTTCTGTTTGGGTCAAGCAAAAGGTAAGACATATTCATTTATAAAAGTATTCGTATAGACGTCAACCAGATAAACGAACATTTTACCGAGTCGATCGAACTTTACGTGGAAATTGTATTAAGGATCGGAATAATAATACTGGATGACCGCGAAGAGTTAGTACTGTTAACCGGGAGGAAGAAATCTTAAATTTAATAGAAAATAATCCCAGATTAAGTTCCAGACGATTAAGTGTAATTGTGGGTCAAATATCACATCAGTCTAATTACGCGTGTTTTATGAACAGCAGTTACGACCATATAATATCCAACCAGTGCCGGCACTACACGAAGAAGAAGCTATTATAAGATTCAACCTTTATATATGGTTAACAGCGGCATTTTTAATATGTGTGGTTATAATAATGAACATGTGTGGACAGAAGAAAATCCACATTCTTTTGCTAAAGTATACCATCTATTGGGTTTTCAAATAAAAAATAATTATCTGTTTTTTTTAATTTTTTTTAAAACTTTATCGTAAATAATATTGATAATTGATGCGAAAAACTAAAAAAAAAATTGTTACTTAAAAATTAAAACTTAAAATAAAATTACGTGGCTACGAAAGCGCCATGATTGGCTACCATGTTTGCGACGTCATTATGTTAAAGCGTGTTCACGAAGTATGGTCAACGATATTTACCTGGGTATATACTGTCAAAATTATTGTTGTACAAAATTTAAACATTAAGTTTAGTACAAAAAAAAATTGTTAGTTACTAATTTAATTCAGTAATGTGTGACAAAGAGTTTATAAAGACCAATTCTAAAAATATACCTGATGTGGATATTTTTATGGTCACAGATTTTCTCAAAAATGACATTCGGTTCAATTCAGTTAAAGTTTGAGGTGTTAAAGCATCAATTTGAGCATTTTAAAAAACAATAATGCAAACGTAAATAAGCAACAAAAATATTTCTATTAAATATAATTAAATTATTTGTAAGGTATCACGCGAAAGTTACGATGACAAGGCTATAGGTTATGTTCAATTTAATTGCAAAAATTGTATTTGCACAGTGAAAGGGCGTGTAGCTCGAGAACATAAAGTATGAGTAAATCTTATACAGTTACCTTAATTATTAATGAAAAACTAAAAAATGTTCAAGTCACTCAAGATTATATCGCTTTAGCAGGTAATAAATACTTAAACATAAAAGATTGATATAATGTTATAAATAATAATCTCTTAATAAATAAATAATAATCTCTTGTCTAGTATATTTTTTCTCCTTCTATTGTATTCTATTAAATTCTATTGAATTCTATTGTAACATTCTAATAGGTATTTTTCAATTGATATAAAATAAAAACAGTAAACATATCTGAAGAACCATCCATCTACATGAACATAAGTCATATTCTGAGAAAGTATTCGTGAACAATAATGTTGGCAATACCATAAAAGAAAACAACGGGTTACTCATTGCTGTAGGTCCTTAACGATTTCTGATTCTACTTGGGTGTAACAAAATTATTTTCATTTTTGCTGCGGCAACAGTTCATGAGGAGTGCTTCTGCAGTTCTTTGGCGCCATTCCCATGCCTCGCGAACACCGGTTAACCTCAGTCTGGGATACTCCTAATTCCCCTCAAAGTTTCCTAGTGTCTGTTCTAAGATCTGTAGCCACATCTGCTCTTAGATCGTCGGCAGCGAGAGACCGTAGATGACATGATCTTCCCCTGTTTTTAAGACTCATATCTCTCTCTTGGAACTTCTTGGACCAGAGAATGCGGATTGGTACATTACCTTTTTTTATATTTTTTCTCCTTTATTTGGGTTTTTCGCCACTGTCTAAAACTCAAAAAATATCAAAAATACCTGTTCTTATTTAAAGAAAGAATCACTGGGTAAAAACAAAAAACCAAACGGAGACAAATTTCTCAGTGATTCTTTTTTGTAATAAATTTGCCTAACGAACAATATTTTTAAAGATATAAAAATGTTATAAAAAAATTACAAACTTTTAACGTTTCGGAGGGTAATGTCCCCCCGTTTTCAAAACTGAACTAAACTAACTGAACTAACTAACTTTAAATAAGAACAGGTATTTTTGATATTTTTTGAGTTTTAGACAGTGGCGAAAAACCCAAATAAAGGAGAAAAAATATATGAACACGCCATAATCATTCAGACATTACTCTTGTCTAGTACTAGTACCAGTACTGGACGGGTCACGGGTGGTTGATAGTGAAAGATCCATTAGATATTAATGGACAGCTGCGAATATCTCAAAATAAGCGGCCCGGAACCAAGGCAAAAAAAACTAAATCCACTTAGCGTCTGACTTGTATCAATCGGTTGAGTGGTCAGCGTCTGTTGGCCAGTGGTGCGCCTGAAATTTTAATTCTGGAACTAACCACTCCAGTCTTAACCTCTGAATCGTCATGGTTCAAACTTTTAATTCAAAGCACAATATGCAACGTTCTGGTAATTACAAGATTACTCCAGGGGGTAAACAATCTTCTGCCAGCTTTGCTGGTACAACCGGACTTTCGCATTCTGTGGCGTCCGGGCTTAAACGCAAAATCTTTCAGAGGGAGTCGGAGACCTCTGGTCAACGTCTGAAACCGAAAACAAAAACTTTCTTTGGAACGATAAATATCAACTCGCCCAGGAACGGGCGTAGAACTGAACGAATTGGGGCGAACATTGAATCAGCAAAAAATCCAAATTTTAACTCTGAAAAAATCAGGTTGACAAATGATAATACCTTGAACTACGACAACCACAGACTTTTTAAAAGTAAAACGGACAAAACAATACTCAAAAATACACCACATCTCGGTGTTGCTTTCGCTATCTTAAAAACCATTCTTGGTTCTATAACTAATATCCAGCCAGTAAATAATCGGCTTATGACACTATCCCTTAAGTGTGCTAACAAAAACTATACATTAATCAATGCACACCTCCCAGTTAACAAAGAAAATAAATCTAATCCTGAAAAAGTAAATAAGTCTTGGGAAATTCTGGAAAAGGCTATTTCTAAAATTCCCTCTAACCATGTAAAAATTCTATTGGGTGATTTCAACCCAACTAGGAAAAAAAAGTACAGAAAAACAGTAGGCAGTTTCTTGGCTCATAAATGGACTAATAATAATGGCGGTTGGTTGAATTATGTTGGCAGTTTAATCTAAAAATAATGTCAACCCATTTTAAGAAAAAAATAACAAAACAAAAGACCTGGAGGTGACTAAACACGTACATTGGTGAATTTCAAATTGACCATGTTACCATTTCGTACCCCAATTATAAAGAGATTTTGAATGTTCAAGTCAGGAAACGAGCTAACATAGACACGGATCACTACTTGACTAGAATCAAACTTAGCTTAAAGCATCAAAAACTTATTCAAAAGAGACTGCTAAGATCAAAGTTTGACCCTACGAAAATAAAACCAACCCAAATAGAAGAGCTTGATAAACAACCAGCACAGAACTGGCAAGAATTGAAACAAAATATTATTAAAATAGCCTTAAAGTTGGTCCCTTTAAAAAACGTAGAAAACATCCGTGGTGGGATGAAGTTTGCGAGGAAGCAGTATTAAGCTGAAGTAAAGCATTTAAAGAGTGGAACAGTCAAAAAACAGCAATAAAATATAACATCTTTTTGGAAGTAAGAAAAGAAACATCGAAGCTAATTGGACAACCTAAAAGAAAATATGAAAACATTCAACTTAATGAAATAGAAAAAGATTTCCTAAAAAATAACACCCCAAATTTTTACAAAACATTTAAAACTAAATTAACAGGGTATCAATCTCAAAGTCTTTGCTTCCGAAATGAAAACGGACAATTAGTTCTAAATAATCAAGATAATTGCAAAGAACTTTTGAACAACTACTTTTGAACAAGTAATGTCTCAATGCTTGTGGCGCGTTCATATATTTTTTCTCCTTTATTTGGGTTTTTCACCACTGTCTAAAACTCAAAAAATATCAAAAATACCTGTTCTTATTTAAAGAAAGAATCACTGGGTAAAAACAAAAAACCAAACGGAGACAAATTTCTCAGTGATTCTTTTTTGTAATAAATTTGCCTATCGAACAAAATTTTAAAGATATAAAAATGTTATAAAAATTTACAAACTTTTAACGTTAACTTTTCGGAGGGTAATCTCCCCCCGTTTTCAAAACTGAACTAAAAAATAAATTATATTAATTTGTAATATAATAATAAAGTAACGAGTGAAAGTAAATATATTTTTTTGTATGTCAACGATACTTACATTGACAACAATGGATTTTCATGACAGTGACATACTACCAAAAAATATATATAGGTAATGTTTACGGTGTGATTGTTTATTGTACTGATTGTGTATTCAAATATTTAAATGTTTTTAATTGTATTCTTTAGAATCGGGAACCATATTGAATTTAAATCTACCGAAGGCATAGCAATACATAATTTTAAATAAGAACAGGTATTTTTGATATTTTTTGAGTTTTAGACAGTGGCGAAAAACCCAAATAAAGGAGAAAAAATACTTTTGAACAACTACAACAACAAAAAAATATTTTGAACAACTACTAAACTGTCCTGAGCCCTTAAACAGATTACGAACACTAAACCCTGGACAAACAAACCCAGATTCATTACCACCCAATGAAGATGAAATAATTAGTCAAATCAAGCGACTTAAAAAGAACAAAGCTTCTGGTGAAGATGGAATCACTTCTGAACTTTTGAAATCCGCTGGACCAGGTACCATCAAGGAAATAACCAAAATTCTACAAGAAGTATAGCGAACCGAATGGATTCCGGAAGATTGGAAAGATGATCTAATCCATCCTCTACATAAGAAAGGAGATAGAACGGATGTAAACAACTACAGAAGGATATCTCTTCTCCCAGTTTGTTACAAGATTCTATCTCAATATCCACTAGATAGAGCACAGGGACAGTTAGAACCTAAAATTGGTGAATATCAAGCAGGTTTTCGACCGGGCAGATCCTGCCCTGAACAGATCCTGAATCTAAAGCTGATCCTAAGACATCAAAAACTGTACAATAAAAATCTCGTCTGTACATTTGTGGATTTCAAAAAAGCATATGATTCTACTGACCGCGAATCTTTATTCCAAATCTTGAAAGAACAAGGACTAGAATGTCTATTTGGGACAGAAACTCTCATTTTGCATAGAAAGAGAGGCATCGAGGAGATTGAAAAGAAGAAAAGAAAAATCATAAGAAAGATCTTAGGTCCCAAAAAAATAAATAGCACAACATATCGACTTCGAGAAAACAAAGTAATGAAACAATACACAGATTACATAACGATATGAGAAGACTTAAGTTTTACGGACACATAAAATGGATGAATCCGAGTAGTCTAATTAGACAAATAGTCAAATTTTATGACAAGGAGTAGAGCTAAAGTAGAAATAAGTAGATGGATTGCTGCAATTAAAGAGGACCTGAGATCAGCAAATATTACACAAAGTGAAATTCAGGATAGCGACTGTTTCAGACATAAGGTTAACATTTGGGAGGTTGGCCCCAGAGAACAATGTGGGAAGACTGGAACAACTTGGTCTGACGAAAGAAAAAAGCTCATAGCGAAAGAATGAAATCAGTATGGGCGCAAAGGAAGGCTAACAACAACAAACGCCTCTAACTGTACTTCGCGTGTCCACGAGGGCCCATACGTGAATAATAATAATAATCTCTTGTATATATTTGATGACAGGTGGTTGTAAAAATTTGATGTTGTTTTAGGATTAATATATCGTGCTACTTGGTACCATTGATTTCGACGTTTAACATATTGGAGCACATTTAAAAACGTTTTTTCGGGAGTTGTTTTTGTACAAAATGGTTAGAAACAGGCACGATAACTAATTAAATTTGACATTTTTAATATGTTTATCAATACATTGATGATAATAACAAGAATAAGTCGATTAAAAACTAAAACACCCGTATCAGTTGCCTGTAATGTTGAGGAGAAATAAACGTCAAACGCGCTCAGGTTTTTTCGAGAATTGTCTTCGCGTCATCAGTTCTAGGTTTAAAAATATATTTTCAATTTGATATAACTTTTCAAGTTATATATTTCATAAGAAAAAAAATTAAAATAAAAATAGTTTTGTTATAAAACTTATATATAAGTCCATTTATGATATATTTTTTTCAAAACTCCACTTGGACTGAATTTCCCAATAGAGTAAATAACCAAGCACACCAAGGGTTTGTTGAAAAAAACACCATAACTTTTTGCAAATATGCCCTTAAATTTTAAATTACAAAAAGGCTATCATCCAGCTCATAATACAAGTGTAGTAAAAAACGCTTTAAAAGATATGTTGTATACTGGCCAGCCAGGTCCACATATTTAAATCCCATAGACTTTTCTATATGGGGATATAAGAAAAACGAGACGAATACTAGAGAAAAACTGTGGCAAAAATAATGGAAGCATTTGATACAATTTGAAAAACGTCACTAGTATTCCAAAAAATAAGATAGAATTGAAGAAAAAGAGCAGCAGCTTCTATACAATATTATAGTGGCTATATTGAATATATCTTGTGAAGTGTGACTGTGCTATTAATTATTTTAATAATATTGTTTTTTAAAACTCTTACTGCTGCTAAAACAATACATTAATAAGTTTAATAATTATTCTTTAAATAGTTTTATTTAAAGTTGTTGATTTAAATACATATTTATTCATCTTATATTTCTATTTTCCTACTCTTACTATTATATGATATTTATTTTATTTATTATCTTGAAAACCGTAAACAGGAACTTTAAAAAATAGCCTATCATTATAATAATATTTAGCTCTACAGGTCTAGTGATCCTTGGCTTTGAGTTCTTTCACTATTTTTTCAATCTTTTTCTGTCCAAAGCATCATTCTCCAATCCCTGACTCCTACGTTCCATAAATCATTCATCACTTCATCTAGCCATTTCTTCCTCGGTCACCCCCTTCTCCTGTTTCTCCCTTCATCTCTAATTAGTATTCTTTTAACCCATCTCTCGCCGGGAATGCTTGCAATGTGTCCCAGCCATCTAGCTCTCTGCGCTCTCACCACCTGAACAATGTTTGTTTATTTGTAGTCCTTCTATTTATCTATTAGTTTTTCTTCCAAATTCATTCTGAACTTTAATTCCCAGACTTTCAAACTACTTTCTTTCTTCTTTGTCATTGCCCATGTCTGATACTCATATGTAGCCGTGGGCCTTAGTATTGTTTAGCAAACGCGTATTTAAGCTGCTCTTGTTATATTCTTTGCTCTTAAAATCTTTGAAAACATTCCTGCGACTTTGCTCCTTTTTGCTAGTCGTTTCTCTAGTTCTTCCTCTTCATCCCCTTTATGTATTAGTGTTACTCCTGGATATTCAGTTTGTTGAACTTTCTCTATCGAATATTTCTTATTTTCTACACAATCAATGATTAATTAGGAGACAGTTTTCTGGTACTATCTTACTTACTAATATATATCTACTATCTATATTATCACCTATCCAAAGACTACTAGTGAAGTTGTGTACCTATTCTTTGCTCGCGTACTGTAGAGTTGTGGAAAATTGTAATTATCTTAAAAACTATGGCCCCTACTAAAAAGCTAGAAAAGAATTTTTATGGATAAGACTGTTATATCCAAAACAATTTCACGGTGCTTTACATTTTCCAACAATATCATCAAATAATACCTCGAAACGATTTTTCAATTTTTGTTTCAAATCGTTTCAAAATTATTAAGAAATATCAATTTTTATTTTAGAACTTTGCAAAACTATACTTCTTAAATTAGGCCTCTGTGAACGACCAAAAGTTAATTAAAAGCAGCAAAGTCTGGGTCCGAGTTTAGCTTTTTATCAAAACTGTTATTTAAAAACCCCACCGTTATTACCCATAATAGATGAAAATGTATGCAAAACTAAATTTTTATTAGTATATTAGAGACTATTTAACGACTGGACCTGTACTTAATGTGGGCTCCAAATGACGGTCATCGTTTACCGATTAAAGCTATTCAGCAGCCTTCGCAAGGCATCTATCCTTAGTTTGTACCAAAGCTTCTAGTTTATTGAAAATCCTACCAATTGTCAACAGACCGACGTATATAATCTCGAAATAGCGTGAATGCAGGTCGACCAATGTCGAATTTTACACAGGCGGTACACAGCCTGGTCTTTCCTCGGATGGCCGCCTATCCAAGCACTAAACACAATAAATAATGTATTTCGATGCCCGACTGGTCGAATTGAAGGAAATACCACTGTCCTATCTGTCATATTTGATATTTTTAAGTTAGGATGTCTTGTAGAGAATCAACAATCTAGATTTTGTTCCAACTCTCGAAGTCACGCTACCATTTTGTTTTGGTGCAATTTTTGTTCGTGATTTATCTTGAATTTTTTGTGATACTTGAGTCTCGTGCACGTATCTGAATTTTCCATAATTGCGAACAAAACATTCCAGGATTCAAGTTTACTTTTTAACATCTAATGCAGATGCTGCCCCTCCTTTTATTCTAAAAAAGCACAGTAATCAAAAGAATGTCATGAAAGAAAATACAAAATAAAGAAAACATCGATAAAATAAGTGATAAGATGAAGCAACTACTAAAAGAGTTCAGAGATTTAAAGAAAGAACGACGAGAAAAGGCATTAAAGAGATGAAGAGGGATCTAAAAAAGTTAAGAAAAGAGCGGAAGAATGGTCAAAAAGAAGTCCTGCTTTTAAGAACAGAAAACAAGGGTTTATTAGAGAAAATAAACGTTATACATGAGAACAATGTGGAGCTCAAAAAAGGTCTAGAAATAATGAACAAAGATAATAGAAAAAAAACAGGATGATTATGTCAGGTTTACAAGTAGATACAAAGGATGGATTCATGATGAAGGAAGCTACAGATATAATATTCAAAAATCACCTGGGTTTATACCTCAGCCCCTAAATTCAATACAAGCATGATTGAATTAGAAAACGGAGCAAGTAACCTAAGAAATTGGCATATGCTATATTGTGGAACTGACAAAGACAAATGGGCCCCGGAATGAGTTGGGTGGCTGGTGCACAGAGATAGCATAAAATTTATTTCTAACTGGAAGTTTATAAGCGAGAAGATGATGACATTTCAATGGCAGCTAACAAAAGGTAAGAAAACCACAATATGCTCCTAATAAAAATAACAAGCATGAAATTAAAGAAATGTTCTGGTAAGAACTACGACATCAAGTACATAAAGTGGGAGTGATGGGACAATTCGGTGAGAGGACTAAGAACTCAAACGATAATATGATAATAGACTTTTGTATTTTAAATGACCTAATAGCAGTAAATATCTTCTTCGAGCATAAAAATGGACATAGATGTATGACAAAGATAAAAAGCAGGCAAAAAAGGCCATTAATATATATGCTACTGATAAAACGATCAGATTTATATTTAGTTTAATATCTCCAAACGAAATTGAACTAATAAGATCAGTTGACAAGAATTTTTAAGTCAATTTGGAATGGAAATCAACCAGGAAAAAATGAAAATTTGTATAGTTTGTAAGAAAGAGGATATAACACTGAATATTGCTAGATAGAGGATAAACACAGCGAAGGAGGTAAAGTATTTGGGAGAAATTATAAACAGCAAAGGGAAAATTGAGGCAAACGTCAACAATGGAATAAAATCCATAAGACTCGACAATGACCAATATTAAAATATATAAGACAGTTTTTGTTCCTACTGCTTTATATAGGTGTGAAGTTCCAACAAGAAGATATAAATTCAAAATAACAGTCACGGAGATGAGAATATTGATGAAATTAGAGGAGGTTACGAGGAGAGTTAAGATAAGAAACGACGTTATTAGGGAAAAACTGGGAGTAATTCCTATTACAACACTGATTGAGGAACGGCAACTAGGATGGTTTGGTCACCTGATTAGGATAAAAATTAATAATCTGGTTAAAGAAATTTGGGAACCAGGAGAGGAGAGAAAAAGATGACGAGGCAGACCAACAAAAACCTGGAACCAAGAAGAAGTCCAAATTCTTAAAACTCAAAACTGTAACTGGGGTGAAGCACAGTCTTTCTAAAAATGAGACCCTTTTTTCAAAATATAAAATAGAAAATAAATAGGGAACGTAAATTAAAAGTAAATAAAAATTAACTGAATTGTAGAATATATATTTATTTATCAAAATTATGGAAAATGACTCAAATTTGTTGGTTTTTATTTGTATTAATCAACAACACTATTACAAATGAAAAATTACGCTCTGTTTAAAAAGATTTCTAATGTAAGACCCCAAACCACTATCATGTTCTTATCGTCTTTAAACGATGGATAAACAAAATTCTCGTCATCTACTCCACAGTCTTCATGAGCCCAGCAATAAACCAATAAACTTGGTGCGCTAGACCGCATGTTAGGTACTCAAAAAGTCTCATAATAAGAACTTAGGTGAGGCTAGGCGTCTATAAAAATCTATGAAGACTTATTGTTAAAATATTATTAATAGTTATTTCTATAAAATGATATTTCTATAAAATGCATAATAATTTATTGATTGATTTGTCCGCAACTTTGAGATAGTTCATTTTTTAAAAAGGAATAAAACAATTTCATACTTTGTTCTATTTCTTCTTTTCGTTTCTCGTTTCTTACATTTATTTATTTATTTTTAAATTAGCGTGACTATAGTTTTTTAAAACGATTTTATATTCTCAAACACTACTTTAAAACAAAGGTTTTACAACTGTTTATCTATCATATGTATCTAATTTTATACTTTTATTGGGGTTAATTTTTAAAATATTTTAAATAATGGGGAATTTCGGAGATCCGTCTGATCGTTTAATAGATAGGTCTATATATATATATATATATATATATATATATATATATATATATATATATATATATATATATATATATATATATATATATATATATATAATATATGTTATAAATATATTAATTATATTAAAGAAACAATACAAGAAGAAACAATAGTTCGTTTAATAGATAGGTCTATATATATATATATATATATATATATATATATATATATATATATATATATATATATATATATATATATATATATATATAATATATGTTATAAATATATTAATTATATTAAAGAAACAATACTCTAATTTGGCGAACCATTTCATAGATACCGGACATATATTTCCCGAGATTACAAATTTGAAAATTTTACATACAGCGCCAAAAAGAAAAAAATCAAACATTTTAGAAGCTATAATAAAGACCCGTCTAGACAGCTATTAAACGATCAGACGGATCTCCGAAATTCCCCACTATCTAAAATATTAGAAAAAATTAACCACAATAAAAGTATAAAATTAGGTACATAGGATGGATAAACAGCTGTAAAACTTTAGTTTTAAAGTAGTGTTAGCACACAAAAGTAGGTAGTTAATGCGCAAAGTAGGTAGTTAACACACAAATCACACAAATTTTAAAGATAAAAGTAATAGATAACAAAGTATAAAATTGTTTTATTCCTTTTTAAAAAATTCATAATAGTATACAATTAGAATTGCCTTTTTTGTGAAATACTGAAATTGCCCGACTTCGATAAAAACTTACAGTAACTTAAACAGTAAATTAGAAAAATGCATACTATACACTGACGACCGGAGTGACAACTTTCAATCGACCATGCAGTATTGCCAACATGATTATATATATATATATATATATATATATATATATATATATATATATATATATATATATATATATATATATATATATATATATATATATAATCTTTAGACTGCGTTCAACCAGACAATAGTAATCAGAAGTTACACACCTCCGACCGTTGGGTTCCCCAGTCTCATGTGAAACGCACAACGACCTGCGTCTCCGCCATAATGAGCAATGGTTAGTTGCTTGACCGGGAGGAAGCCCCACCCATCCCTTACATTGGAGGGCACATGTTTCGTCTGTTGGTGATTAGACTCATCAGGGTACCGGCATAAGCTCTCTCGCCAAGAATAGGGAGTCTCTATCCTCAATCAAACAACCCATATTTTCGCCGACTTCTTGTCCGATGGCTTATAAATGGAGTTTTTTTACTTCTTTGGGCCAGACAATCAATTTTGATGTTGGTTCTCCCCAGTTTAATGGTCTGGTCAATATTCAGGGCCGACTTTTTTTCTCGCCACTCCTGTATCACTTTTTCTAGAACACAGTTAAATAAGAGTGACGAGAATCCATCCCCTTGTCTCACTCCAGTTTTAATTTCGAATCGCTCTGAGATGTCACCTATGAATTTAACTTTTGACCTTGTGTTAATTAATATTGCTTTAATAATTGCCAGCATTTTCAGATCTAGTCCTTGTTCTTTCAAGATTTGGAATAAAGATTCGCGATCAATAGAATCATGTGCTTTTTTGAAATCCACAAATCTACAGACGAGATTTTTATTGTACAGTTTTTGATTTCTTAGGATCAACTTTAGATTCAGGATCTGTTCAGGGCAGGATCTGCCCGGTCGAAAACCTGCTTGATATTCACCAAATTTAGGCTCTAACTGTCCCTGTGCTCTGTCTAGTAGACATTGAGATAGAATCTTGTAACAAACTGGAAGAAGAGATATCCATATCCCTCCGTAGTTGTTTACTTCTGTTCTATCTCCTTTCTTGTCTAGTGGATGGATTCGAGCATATTTCTAATCTTCCGGAATCCGTTCGGTGGGCCAAACTTCTTGTAGAATTTTGTTTATTTCCTTGATTATACCTGGACCAGCGGATTTCAAAAGTTCACCAGTGGTTCTATCTTCACCAGAAGCTTTGTTATTTTTAAGTCGCTTGATTTGCCTAATTATTTCATCTTCATTCGGTCGTAATGAATCTGGGTTTGTTTGTTTAGGGTTTAGTGTTGGTAATTTGTTTAAGGGCTCAGGACTGTTTAGTAGTTGTTCAAAATATTTCGCAAGTTCTTTGCAATTGTATTGGTTATTTAGAGCTAATTGTCCGTTTTCTTTTTGGAAGCAAAGACTTTGGGGTTGATAGCCTGTTAATTTGGTTTTAAATGTTTTGTAAAAGTTTCGGGTGTTATTTTATTGGAAATCTTTTTCTATTTCATTAAGTTGCTTGTTTTCATATTTTCTTTTAGTTTGTCTAAATGAACTTAGTCCATTTATGAGCGGGAAAACTGCCGACTGTTTTCCTCTACTTTCTTTCTTTCCCTAGTTAGGCGTTGAAATCAGCCAATAGGATTTTTACATGGTTAGAAGGAATTTTAGAGATAGAATTTTCCAGAACTTATTTACTTTTTCAGATTAGATTTATTTTCTTCGTTAACTGGGAGGTGTGCATTGATTAATGTATAGTTTTTGTTAGATATATATATATATATATATATATATATATATATATATATATATATATATATATATATATATATATATATATATATGGAGTTTTTTGATTTCTTTGGACTGCGTCCAACGAGACAACAGTAGTCAGGAGTTATACACCCCCGACCATTGGGTTTTCATTTATAAGCCATCCGACGAGAAGTCGACGAAAATATGGGTTGTTTGATTGTGGAGGGGCACTCCCTATTCTTGGCGAGAGAGCATATGTCAGTACCAAGATGAGTCTAACCACCAACAGACGAAATATGTGCCCTCCAATGTAAGGGATGGTTCGTAATATAGTTCGTAATATTTTTTGACTGATTTTAAAGCATGGAATAGTTTTGTTGAGTTTATCCTATTGTTAACGTTTGCCTTAATTTTCCCTTTGCTATTCATAATGCTCCCAAATACTTTACCTCCTTCGCTGTGTTTAACCTCTGGCTATCAATATTCAGTGTTATATCTTCATCCTTACAAACTAAAAAAAAACCATTTTTTCCTGGTTTATTTCCATTCCAAATTGTCTTAAATATTCTTGCCATACTTCAACTGACCGTATTGGTTCGATTTCGTTTGGAGACATTAAACTAAATATAAATCTGATCATTTTATCGGTAGCATATATATTAAGGGCTTTTCTTGCCTGCTTTTCATCTTTATCATATATTTATGTCCATTTTTATGCTCGAAGAAGATATTTGCCGATATTAGGTCATTTAAAATACAAACTTCTATTATCATATTACCGTTTGAGTTCTTAGTCCCCTTAGTGAATTGTCCTACCACTCCCACGCTGCTTTCATAATCTGTCATTTTAGTCTTCCACTATCATATGCTCTTCTACTTTATTTACTTGATGTCGTAGTTCTTACCAGAAGTGTTCATTAATTTCCTGCTTGTTATTTTCATTAGGATCATATTAAGATTGTAGTTTTCTTACCATTTGTTAGCTGCCAATTAAAAAGAGGGGCTGCATCTACATTAGATGTTAAAAGGTAAACTTGAATCCTGGAATGTTTTGTTCGCAATTATGGAAGATTCAGATACGTGAGCGAGACTCAAATATCACAAAAAATTCAAGATAAATCACGAACAAAAATTGCGCCAAACTAAAATGGTAGCGTGGCATCGAGATTTGTAACAAAATCTAAATTGTTGATGCTCTACGAGATATCATAACTTAAAAATATCAAATATTACAGATAGGAAAGTGGTATTTCCTTCTATTCGACCACTCGGGGATCGAAATACAACATCATTTGGTGTGGTTAGTACGCATTTAAGATAACAGTGTAAAATTCGATATTGGTCGTCCTGCATTCACGTCAGTTCGAGATTATATACGTCGGTCTGTTGGCAATTGGTAGGATTTTCAATAAACTAGAAGCTTGGATACAAACTAAGGATGGATGGCTCGCGAAGGCTGCTAAATAGGGTTGATCGCTAACCGATGACCGTCATTTGGAGCCCACATTAAGCGCAGGTCCAATTGTTAAATGGTCTCTAATATAGTAATAATACTTTAGTTTTGTATATATATTCATATTCATCTATTACACAACATACTAGGTAATAAGGGTGAGGTTTTTAAATAACAGTTTTAATAAAAAGCTAAACTCGGACCCAGACTTTGCTGCTCTTAATTAACTTTTGGTCGTTTACAGAGGCCTAATTTAAGAAGTATGGTGTTACAGTTAAGTTCTAAAATAAAAGTTGGAGCAAACTGTGGCAGAGTTCTCAAGCTTTAGCCAATCTCAGTCTGCTAGGAGAGAAACTCTTCACTGAGTAAGATTTCTCCAGTACCCGTTAGAAAACAGGATAGTTAGGAAAGTCATCAGGCCCTACATGGTGCGTCTCAATAACTGGTGGGGAACATACTATAAACAGAGCAGGTGAATTTTTCTCCAGTACAGAGGCGAATTTGACAGAGCCACACAATTTCACTGTAACTGTTTACACTAGCTCTAGAGGGAATTTTCAAACATATGAACCGGTGAGGATGGGGAAAGCTCCACCCAAGGTCCGCTAATGGTGTACTCTTGTTTGCAGATAATGCCCTAAATTTGCAAATTTTATTATAGAACATAAATTCATGGTAATACCATTTGATGCCTATTTAACACGAGGCCTTGAGAAAATTTTGAAAAAAGTGGACATTAAAGTTCTCTACAAGATGTCAAGTTGTGTTGTGTTAAATGTTAACGTTATGATCGAAGGTATATTGGGTAAAATAGATGATCCGTATTAACCAGATATAAAGAACACCTTGCCCACATTAGGTATGGGAGAAATGAAAAACCTTGTTTTCTCCAACATGCAACATATATATATATATATATATATATATATATATATATATATATATATATATATATATATATATATATATATATATATATATATATATATATATATATGATACGGAACGCGGACGCGGACCGAGACGGACGTGTATTGGTTAACGCCTGTGAAAAATTAAACTTTCACGAAGTTAGCGAAGTGAAGAAGACTACAGTGAGTCGAGAGTAAGTGAAGTGTGCAACGACAACCAGCCGGAGATGGTGAGGTAAGTCCCGCATGCGAAAGTCACCTGGGAAATAGGGATTATTGGAAATAGACATATCCAAAAGTCGTGAACCATTGGAGCTACGAAATACACTAAAAAAAAGAGAAAACTTCCCCGAGTTCGGTCGCGTGGGTTTTGTTGCGATCGGGCGAGGGATGAGGGAGAAATCGCGGGTTAAATTCAAACATAATAAATAAAATCGTAGAACGGAAAATAAAAATTAAAAAACAATTCTACCAATAAAGATTCGCAGACAAAGGCGTACTCTCTTATCATCGGCTACGTACAATCTTGGAATTCCGATCGGGATACGGGGTGCGTCTTCAAACGTGAACTGTCTCTTGAAGTGACGGGAAACTGGGGGGTGAGGTACGATTCTGATTTCGCCGGCCGGCTTCAGTATGGAAGCGAGGAACGCTAGTTCAACTGAACAGGGAAGAGCGTCTAATATGCCATTAAAAGAAACCCATCTACAGCACAGTAGATTAAACTTTCTTGGGCAAATGCAGCGTTGCAACTCTTTAAGCGGAGATCAACAAAAGAAAAGGAAGAGGAAGGAAATGCCAGCTAGGGAAGAACCCCAACTGACAAAAAAAATTGAAGACCCAATAGCATTCGTGTTGATAGAAACCATAGAAGCAGTGCTGAAATGCTCCAAGGAGCTGGAGAGAAAGCTTGATGAAAGTCCCACAACCAAAAAAAAATAATCAGAGACCTTATCAAAAGGTTGACTAGACAAACAGAAGTTTTTGACAGAACTATGTTTGATAAAATACTTGATAAATATTTTGACATTTCATATGTTGGAGATTCAATAGTACTAACAATGGGTCGTAATGGAATATTTTCTTTGTGTAATTTTGGTAAGCCATATATGTATGGTGGATGACCGTTGTCATCCACCCGACCTTTCCTTTCCTCCCCGACCTTTCACCATCACGTCCTTTAAAATGTTTGTTTTTTTGGTGCCAAGTGCTTTTACGATCAATGTCCACTTTAGGGTACTTGTAAATTGTATATTTATAACGAGTCCCTTTGACACCCCTCTGATGGTGTTGTTTTTCAATTTCAGTATGGGTCTAGATTTTTATTGTGTATATGTAGATGTGTGAGTGAAGTTTTTTCAGTTGTGAACGTTTTCACAACATACTGTCCCGCGTTGACACAGTCAGTTTCAAAATAAAAAAAAACTACTGTTAAAAGGGGATCCTACGTAATTTCCGAGCTCTACTCGAATTTTTGAATTTCCACACATATCTCCGAGTTTACGTAAACGTCATGCTTTTACTAAAAAAGGGATCTCCGAAATCCGCACCTGAAACAGTCTCGACCAAAACTCTCTCTTAAGGGGGGTTAATGGGCATATAGGCCATTATTTGGTGTGCTATAAGAGCGTTAAATCTAAAGCATGTACCACAATTCCTGATCATTCTTATTATGTCCTGCAGTCCACTTAAGAGGCCAAAAATTAAGTCGAAAATTTGACAACATCCTTTGAACAATAGTGTGTCCTAACCTGTGTTCATGCTTTATTATTAGATATACATTTATGTATATCTATAGATGGAAGTAATAAGGGATGCAGTTGCTCATATGAATATTTGCATTCTCAGGTCTTCCGCTTACTCGCAGAAAACCTCCAAAGTCTACAAAGAGCCTAAGAAAATTTAAATTCATTTTTGATAGTGATTTATTCTCCTTCAACTCGGACATTTATATCTAAAATAATTGAATCTGAATTGTTTTGACTTGTTTTTTATGCTGATTCAATTTCATTGACCAATAAGGAACTTTTTTTTTATAAACTTGTATGCTTAAATCTCAACACATGCGCTCCTGTTCGTTTTAATTCTTAAATGTTGTCATTAGGGATCGTGATCATAACAAATTTTCTTTCTTTAGGAATTTCCGTCGTTATGACGGGAGTTTAAAAATGTATCAAATCTAATTTGAGATTATGCATAAACTTGGAACATTGTACACAAAAGAACATATAATTCTGTACCTGAGTGCTTCTTAGTACCTGAGTGCTCTTTAACACTTGTTGGGTGTTGAATTTTGACATATTCTGAGGAAGAATGTTTCCAGTTATATCCAACCTAAATGTGTGTGTAAGAGAGTAGGGAATCCATTACGTAAGCTATGGATTCCCGAGCAGATCAGTTTGTAAAAAAGATCTGCTCCAACAAGTATGTCTATATCAAAAGTTTGGAAAAAGCTAGGATCTGCTAACTACTTTGATATGTCCTCAGGTATATGTAGGTTGTTTACTTGAATTGGTGCTTGAGGGAGCTTGTGCGTTATTTTATCCAATACAGCACATGAAACCAAAAATCTTTTCCATTTATCTACTGAGCTGAATGAAATTTGGCTTCCATTATCTTACAAAATTCTTGCTTTTAAAGCTTCACCATGTTTAGTATACAAGGTGACTTGTGCTGTAGCTAAAAGTACTTGTGAAGCTTTCGTTAACAGAGCTGATAATGTTGTCGATACAAGGGCACCTTGTATGTTAACTCCATTCGCGCCAGCTTCATTGTTTGTAGTTTGAACTTCCTGATTCCTTAATGTTTGGTCTGAATTATCATTCCTATTATTTTGTCTTGTTAAATTGTTCGTAGAGCTATTTCGATTATTCATATTCTGAAGATTTTGAGAGTTATCATTCTGAGAGTAACTGCCATTTCTCGTGTTATGAGGAGCATTATTATTTCTTTGATTCCTCGGCATGCGGATCACCGTATTATGTTTTTTATTACATATAGAGCAATTGTAGTTTGAGGTATAGTTTCTTACATTATGCTTTGTTCCTAAACAATTAAAGCATAGTCTTTTGTTTTCTACAATTCTGATTTTTTCGGAGTAGGGTAACGCTACAAATCTTCGACAAGAATTGATGCAATATCTAGTGATATTACAATACAGGTACGTTCTACTTTGATTTTGAGGGCATAACGTGCATTTGCACTTTGATTCTGAGTATGTAAAGCAACTCGAGTGTGCCTCTTTTGTTGGTTCGATTCGCTATTTGACAAATTGTCTAGAATAATACAGCGCTTCTCCAAAAACTTCATTTTCTCTATTTTTCACATCCGCTTCTGTAAAATTTCTACAGCTCTTTGATTTCCAAATAATCAATAAGTTGAAGAGCTTCCCTCCTTAAGCATATTAATTTATTTTTAACTTTTTGTCAATATATCAATATTTTCTTAAACCATATAATATAAATATAGCAGAAATACCCAATAATAACACTAAACAAATATTTACAAAATTAAAACCACACACACCCAAAATGGAACAAACAAATTTAATTTACAAAATTGATTGCTTAAACTGCCCAAGCTCATATATTGGCCAAACTAAACAATATTTAAAAAACAGAATTAATGAACATAAAAAAAGCATTAGAAACTTAGAACCAAACATAAGTGCCCTTTAAAGGGCACTATATAGATAATGGAACACAACTTTAATTTTAACGACATAAAAATTCTAGATTTTGAAAAACAATATAAAAAAAGAAATATAAAAGAAATAATTTATATAAAAAAAACATATAATACCATTAATTTCGGAAATGATACAGATAATTTAAGTTGTATATATAATAACATTATTAAATAATAAATTTTCATAATTTTTTATTTTTGCATCTTATATCATTCCACATAACAAATTCAAAACAATTAGGTTATAATAAAAAACAAAAATTTAAAGGTGAAAGAATTGTTAAATATGTCAAAGTCATATATGTCATTTGAAAATGTTATACAAATTATCACATATTAGTTAAAAAAATTTTAAAAATTAATTGTTTAATTTAATATTGGTAAGTTTGTGTTTTTTATAAAAGTTATATGTATTGTAGAATTATTCTGAGAATGGTTCATTGTTGAATCGAAACGTTAATAAAAAAAATTAAAAATTAAAACTTAATTACTGGCCGAAAGTCCCAATAAAAAAAGTCAAGAGAATATATGTAATAATAATGCTTCCAACCTTCACGGTCCTGGGCTTTCCTCTGCCACTCGGGTCCAATATACTTAACGATGTCATCAATCCATCGTGCTTTCGGTTTTCTTCGCGGACGTTTGCGATCAAGCGGTATCCACTCCAGGATTGCCTTGGTCCATCTGTCGTCCCATCGCCTCGCTATATGGCCTGCCCATCTCCATTTCAACTGTTTTACTCTTCCAATGATGTCACAGACTTTTGTTTGTTCCCTGATCCATGCGCAGGACTTTCTGTCTCGTCTTGTAATGCCAAGCATACATCTTTCCATTCCCCTCTGTGCCACCCGAAGTTTTTGAATTGATTGCGATGTGAGTGTCCAGGTTTCACTTCCGTATGTCATATCGGGTAGAACGCACTGATCGAATACTTTTCTTTTCAGGCAAAGTGGGAGTCTGCTCTTAAACACTATGTTGAGCCTACCAAATGCCTGCCAGCCACATTGAACACGCCGTTCCACCTCCCGGGCGGTATTCCCCTCCATGGAAATCCTCTGCCCAAGATATACAAAGCTGTCCACAATCTCTAAATCCCTTCCTAGAACTGAAATTCTTCTGTCCTGAGCGAAGTTATTGAACATAACCTGACTCTTTTTCAGGTTTATTTTCAAGCCAAATGATTCGCCAGCCCTTTGCAGTTTTTGTATGCGTCTTTGCATCTCCTCTGGGTCTTGTGAAATGAGAATAATATCATCTGCAAATCTAAGATGGTTTAAGTTTGCACCATTGATCTTTACACCATCCTGTTCCCAATCCAGTTTACGGAATACTTCTTCAAGGCCAGCAGTAGCTGCGCCCTGAAGAGTCTGAACTTCGAGAGATGAAACATATGTCATCCAGTTGAAGGGATAGGTAACCAATAAGCAACCCATAAAAGTGTTCATTTAGGCGGAGACGCAGGTTGTTGTGTGTTTCACATGAGATTGTGGAACCCAACGGTTGGGTGGCTGATGACACTCAGCTACTGTTGTCTCATTAGACGGAGTCCAAGAAAATCTACCACTACATATATATGCCATCCGACGGGAGGTCGGCGAAAACATGGGTTGTTGGCTGTGGCTAGGGACTCCCTATTCTTGATGGTATGGTATATGTCGGCGCCCTGAAGAGTCTGAACGTCGAGAGACGAAACGTATGTCATCCAGTTGAAGGGATAGGTGGGCTCCTTGGCGGTCAAGCAACCAACAAAAGTGTTCATTTAGGTGGAGACGCAGGTTGTTGTGTGTTCCACATGAGATTGTGGAACCCAACGGTTGGGTGTCTGATCTACCACTACATATATATATATATATATATATATATATATATATATATATATATATATATATATATATATATATATATATATATATATATATTTGAGTACAAGTATTATAAAAACAGTAACAAAAAATAGTCCCAGGGATGCTAACCTTCAATTTTTTTTACAACCAAAGATCATTTAAAATTTTAGGATTATATTGGGATTTTTATAAATATATTTCGTCAATTCCAGTCACGTATCAGGGTTAATTCTCCGCTCCAAAAATTTTTCTCGATCGATCTTTATATTCTCATTTACATGGAAGGGGATGGGGTTTAAATTGAAAAAATCTTAGTTCAGAGTGAACTGATACTGAGCAATGCCATAAATATTTTAAAATTTTTAATTGAAATGTTTTTATTAAGTCAGTTGTCAAATGCCCTTCTGAAACCAAGGGTGTTGTTTTCTGCAAACTGGTCTATTTCTAAGGGCTTTGTGCTAAGTCAGATATTAGAATAATATTCCCTCCGCATTGCTTATTACACTTTATGTCAATACGCGTACATAGTGAAAAGACAGATACTTGCCGAAAGATTGCGATGCGATCGCAAAGGTGATTGTATTTCTGAATAGAAGTTTTTTCTTTAGTAATGCTGCATGATCCGATATTTACTTTTGTATTGACAGTTTTCCAAAGCATATATTAATTTTTCTATTGGAACCTTTGGTGTGCAACACTAAACCTGAAAAAATTTACCACTAAACACCAAAACGCTTCTTTTTTTTTGAACAGCTCGACGCACGTTTCGCTAACCATGTTAGCATCATCAGGAGATGATTTAATCTGGATTAGGAGATGATTTAATCTTGAGATTAGATCATCGCCCGATGATGCTAACATGGTTAGCGAAACGTGAGTCGAGCAGTTCAAAAAAAAAAGCGTTTTGGTGTTTAGTGGTAAATCTCTTTAAGTTTAAAGCATATATTTATAATTTTTCGAACCCCACATATCTTCTATTGAAGGGAACATGTTTCATCTCTTGGTGTTTAGACTTATCAGGGTATAGTCCGTTTTAAGACATTTAGTTGCCCTTCGGCAAAATGTTAATTGCCCGAATAAATTGAGTCCGCTAGAGCCGGAGTCGTTAAACTTCTGAATAATTTTGGGAGAATAAAATAGTGTTAAATTATTATTAAATTACTATTTTTATTTTGTATGACTGAAACATTGTTTATTGGTTTGTGTATTTTGAATTTATTAGTACAATAAAAATAAATAAATAAATGTATATATTAGTACAAAAAAATATAACTTGAATTTAATTATAAATTTAATTCGGTTTCGCTCTCACTGTCAGTTTGATCTACATTAAAAATAAGTGGCTCTATATTATTAGTAAATAATACATAGGAATCTTGTAGTTTAATAACATGGTTAATCAAATTTAACCAACATTCTTTAGGAATCCTATTTACAACCTTCCTAATTAATGTTGCAGCACTTTCACTTAGAGTCGGAAAAATGTTTTCTGCTCTAACATTGGATTTTACCTGATGCCACATATGTTTGGTATTCACCATATTTGGTACCCATCACCATTGGTATGTCCCATATCGGCAGCAATGGTATCACATACATATTCCTTTTAAATATTAAATGTCTTTAATATTTCTAGAAGATCACATTTTTTATATGTATTTTCGAAGTATATATCGTTTTTAATTTATAGTTCTGAATTTTTAATTTAGTGTTATTTGTATTAGAAACTTTATTTTTTTGTTAGTTATGATAACTAGCATTGTCCATTACAACTTACGCTTTCCTTGGGTCCCTTACGCTTTCCTTGGTTTCCTTGTCCATTACGCTTTCCTTGGGCACATTGGGCTATTAGTCTATTTATATGCCAATGTTTAAAAAGTTTTACAGTGGTGTCGTCATGGTAGTCGAAAGATGAATGTTTAACATTTTTGGAGAACAACCATAAACAATTTGGAACCCATCCATCCTCGAAACCAGCATGTAAAATTTAATTATTTTTCCCTTGTTCACTGGGGCTTTGATTTGGTATTTTCATGATGTATCTACCCATCCTTTTTCTGGCGACTCTTGTGTATTGAACTATGTTTCATCAAGGTAGATAATGGGCCGATTTTCTAACCTGAATTTTTTTATACATCTTAAGTAGTCAAACCGGCATCGTCGCAATCGTTGTATATATATATATATATATATATATATATATATATATATATATATATATATATATATATATATATATATATATATATATATATACCTATTTGTGTGAGATGCCATTTAGAGCGTATTACTCCTGGAAGAATAACCCATGGCAGACAGGTCAAGACAGAGACCTCAGACTAACATGATCCAAAATCTGTCCAACCCATCAACACGGCTTTGCAATTTGAAATACTGCCCTCATTCCCCAGAGACCAAGAGGCGGAAAAACCGTAGCGGAAAAACCTGTCCCAAGTCAGGGGGTGCTAAGAATCATCGGGCTAGATCAGGCTGCCACTGGACATTGGAACTCTTAATATTCATACAATGAAAACGGATGAACAATTGAAAGAACTATTTATCGAGCTTGATAGCATATATTGGGACATCATATGGCTATGCGAAACACTAAGACAGGGCGAAGAGCTAATTAAACTGAAAACAACTGACCACGTACTTTACACTCGGGGTCCGGAAAATGGACGATGTGGTGAAATTGGATTCCTCATTAATCGAAAGTTGAAGAACAATGTCATAAAATTTGAAAGTATATCTGACCAACTAGCCCAATGCGTCATTTCAGCTGAATAAAAAGTTGAAACTTCAAATCGTCCAAGCTTATGCACCAACTATAAGCTTTGCTGATGAGGAAATTGAGGTATTTTATGATGACGTAGCCCAGCTTCTAGACAACGAAAAGTGCAGGTACAAAATCCTGATGGATTACTTTAATGCCAGAATCGGAAAAGCAAGAACTGGTGAAAATGCAACTGGCCCATATCGAATTGGTGGGCGGCACAATAAAGGTGACAGATAGAGGTGGCAGATTGGTTGCGGGAGGACGAAAACTGTATATTATGAAAGGTTTCAGTGATAATAATAATTAGTATTTGAATACAAACAAAATTGACAACGTCCAGACCTCGGCAAAATATGTATATCGCTACCGCTAAACCGCAAAATATGTATATCGCTACCGCTTTTTAATAATAATAAATTAAAAATATAAAATAAATTTTATTTTAAAAATTCGATGCTAAAATATTAACGAAAAAAATTTAAAAATTATACGAGAGCAGTAAAAGGAACAAAGGTGATAAATAAAAAATCTAAAAGTACTATATACTCACTACATTTTCATTTCTCCTTGTGAGGAATTGGTTTTGAAAAGCTAAGTATGGAGTCAAAATGGGAAAAAAAGTGTTTTCATCAAATTGGAGCGTTTCCAATTTTCCTTTGTTTCTACGCAGTTTCTCTTGTGTATTTCTGAGTATAGGTCTATTTTCTCTTCCATCTTCTAAGGCATAGGAGATAATTAAGTTTTGTCGTATTTATTAAGTGTAGGGATTTTTAAACAGAGACAAACATAGTAATATTAATTAAAATATCTTAAGGTAAGCTAATTCAACAGATTACGATGACAGACTTTAAAAAAAAAGAATAAAATAAAAATAAAAATAACATAAAAATTACCTTTTTCTTTTCCTAATTTTCTGTCTTCTTTGAGGTAGTTGGAGTTGGGTAGTTGGCGTTTTCAATCTCATCCGTTTGTTTTGTAGCTCCATTAGATCTACGAGTTTCGTGTTTAGTTTTTTCTGGTAATCTGTGTGATTGACTGGTGTTGATATGATACCTAAAACTGAAGGGGTATGAGAAAATTTCTCTAGGTATGTATTCCCCTTCAGATGAAACATAACATATAATATTCCCTCTATTGTACCCTATTGCGACCTAAAATATTTCTCGGTTTCCAGCCACAAGTACAACTGCCCCTTTCGCCAAAAGGATACCTAATCCTGAAAGTGACACGAGAACATATTATACATAATGAATCTTTTTTTTTTATTTTAGAATTTTCATGGATCCAAAAGAAGAGATATAATTTACGAGGGATCAGTTGAAAGTAATAAACTATTTAATTTACTACTTCATGAAGGACACCACAACGTAATTGTCTCGCTAATAAGGTCTATTTACATGTCCTTTTTATGAGAAGTGGCGCATGGCAAGTGGCAAACTGTTATATGATTTTTTTTGTATAGCTATATTAAACCAAAATACGGAGATAAAGCTGCCTTGCTCTACATCGACACTGACTCCCTTATTCTAAAAGTTGAGACCGAAAATTTTTATGATGACGTGAGAAAAAATTTGGATAGATTCGACACGTCTAATGACTCCCAGGATAACCAGCATAATCTTCCTGTAAACCAATCGATTCTTGGTAAAATAAAAGACGAGTATACAGGAAAAATCGTGTGCGAGTTCTATGGAACAAGGGCGACAGCATACTGTGTAAATGTGAAGGGAGAGTTTTCGCGAACAATAAATTAATTCCTCACTATTATACTTTCAAATAACTTCATATATTATATACTTAGATGCCACCAATTTTTATGGCGCAGCAATGTCCCAATATCTGCCAATAGGTGATTTTAATTGGCTTTCCAAAAAGAAGAAATTGAGAATCTAAATTATATGAACATGGATAAAAATTTGAGTATTGGCTTTATTCTCGATGAAATTTGAAATGTTGATATTTATGAAGTAATTAAGAATGATTGCTATACGCATTTTGATACATCTGATTATTCGGCTGATAATGAGAATAACATACCCCGAGTTAACAAAAAAAAAGGTCTTGTGTATGATGAAATATGAAAACAATAACAGGCCTTGCATATGCGTATTGATTTCTGAAAAATCAACAGAATAAATTGTCAGCGAAAAAAAGAAATTAATAAAATTATTTGTCTGTTGCCTCACTTCAATCTTCAATCTAGTATATTCAAAATACTATCTTTTCTTCCAAATTAAAGGAGTCTATAGTTACGCCTGTATTCAAAAAGTAATAACAAAGTAGATTACAGAAAAATAGCTCAAGTTAGTACATCAGAATCAGTACCTGAATAGCCTATATTGTATCAAGGTAATTATAATTCTTATTATGTTAGCATGTCCACTATCATCCTAACGGCGAGTTTGCAGGAAAGATTATTTAGGAATTCTACGGAACCGAGGCCATCGGTGTTTATTAAGCTCAACTTGTTCAATTCCTGGCATCAGCAATCAACAGCCGAGACCTAAGCTGGAAATTCCTCACATTATATAAGAAGAGAGAAAAATAAATGAGCGTTCAAGTAAATTACCTAGAAACCATGGAAGAAAAAATGTACCAAAAAGTTGGCAAAATGTGCCTGGTAACCCAAACCGCAAAAAAAATCATACTTTTGAAAATAAGCTGAACTTTACAGGTATGGAATTTTTGATTAAACCTAAAGATGATCTTGGAGTGACGGCAAAAGCGAGACAGAAAACGTGAAACCTCCTAAGCCCAAGCAAAAACTTAGCCGGCGGTTTTTATAGCCAATTTTAAAAAAAGAAACTGAATAGGAAAAATATTATAAGCATGCAGAAGTTCTGTGAAAAAATTTCATACTAGCTTTATTCGATTATAGAAAGAGAAAAAGCAGGGTCTAATAACCTCTCAACTGGAAAATTTTGAATCGAATACAGAAATGGTTTTAAGTCCAGATAGGAGAACCCTTCACATACACATAATATGAAGAACACTACGATCCTAGCTGAATATTGAAATGTAGAAAAGTGATTACCAAAAACAGATAACCCTTGCTAATCTGCCTTAAGCTTGATGTACAAGTAGATGTTAATTTAAATGTTAATCATAAGCTGATCTTTGTTTAATAACATTTATTTAGATGGTTTAGATTACAACATATTCTCAAGTATGAACAATATGAACTTGATGAAGTATGAACTTGATTGAACAGTATGCACCTGGACCAGAGGGATTGTATAACTTCTGGATTAAAAGCTTTACTGCCGCCTATCCCGTACTTGCAAATGCATTTAAAGAAGTTTTAATAAATCCAGACCCTTTCCCCGACTTCCTAATGGAGGGCAATACATACCTACTGTATAAAAAAAGGGACGTTAGGCAACCCAATAACTACAGAGCAATCACATGTCTGTCAGAATTATATAAACTGTTCATAACCCTATTCAATGAAAAAATCTACCAACATTGTGATAGAAACAACATTTTTAAAGAAGAACAGAAATGATGTATAAGAGCAAGTATGGGCTGCAAGGAACAGTTGACGATCGATGCTGTAGTTCTTGAGCAAGCACGAAAAAGGAAACGTAACTTAATATCTGCTACATAAACTACAAGAAAGCATTCGATAGTGTCCCTCACGATTGGTTGGTTGAGGTTCTGAATTTCTATAAAATTAGCCCCCAAATTATTAATTCTTTAAAGTGTCTGATGGGGAAGTGGAAATCGAACCTTTTTGTCGATCAACAATGCATTGCTACTACAAATATCGAGAAAGGAATTTTTCAGGGAGATTCCCTTTCTCCAATTTGGTTCTGGTTCTGATTCTAGCCTTGAACCCTTTGTCCACACTACTAAACAACGGCAATATTTGATATAAACTTAACATGAGGAATCCAAGAAAGCTTTCTCATCTACTATATATGGATGACCTTAAATTATATAGAGAAACTAGAGAAAAACTAAACTCCTTGATGAAAACGGGCGAAACATTTAGTAGGGATGTCAGAATGTCAATTCGGACTGGACAAATGTTCTACCATTAGTATACAGAAGGGAAAGGTTCAGAGTCAAGATTTAACATTCTGCAACATACAACAACTGGCACCAGAAGAATCCTACAACTATTTAGGAATACCTCAAAAGCATAAACTTGATCATAACCAGTTAAAGAAGGACTTTTCCACTCTATACCAAAAGAGACTTACAAAGGTTTTAAACACCAAACTGAACAGCGGAAACCGCATTAGAGCGATCAACGGTTGGGCCAATTTTGACATATTCTTTTGGCACTGTTAAATGGTCAGAAACTGACCTTGTTGAACTTGCCGATGCCTGCATCCAAACTCATCTATGAAGAGACTATGCATTCCAAGAAAGTTGGGGGGTAGAGGCCTTGTAAAAGTAAAAAATTTCTGTCTTAATCAAGAAAATAAGATGAAAAAACACTTCATTGATTCAAACAGTACGTTAATGACATTGGTTGCAAATGAGGACCGGGGTTTCACCCCACTAAACCTAAATAAAAAACCGTATTGATAGCAGAACAATACTCACGGATAGCGTTCGAGAATGGAAAAGATAAACATTACATGGAAGGTTTCCTAAGTCACACGAAGATGACACCATTGACAAACAATTGTCTCTAAAGTGGCTGACCGGTACCCAGAAACAGAAGATTTCGCGATATCTATTCAAGATAGGGCAACAAGAACAAAGAACTATGAAAAGCACATACTGCATTTGGACGTAATCGATAAGTGCAGGAAATGCGGTACTCTGGGAGAAACAATTGAGCACCTTATTGGTGATTTCCCGGCCCTTGCTCCTAATGCTTATTTAGGACGGCATAATCGGCTGGAAAAAGTATACATCTGCAAATTGCAAAAAAATACTCGCTATTAGAAAGCGCACCTCCTCCATATTATAAGTACTCGCCTTCTCCTGTACTTTAATTCGCCGATACCATTATTTACTGGGACAGACCAATTACTACTGATCGAACGGTTGATTATAACAGGGCAGATATTGTTCTAATCAACAAAAAAGAGAAAAGGGCTTTTATAATTGACATCTCAGTGCCGTTCTCTCACAACATTAGAAAAACCTATCCGGAACAATATCCGAAAAATCCACAAAGTATGAAAATATGGCATACGACTTTTAAGAACCAATGGAAACTGAGTAGGGTAGATATAGTGCCCTTTGTTATATCCGCCGAAGGCTTGATAAGTAAGAGATTTTCAAAGAACCTCGAGAGCCTGGGTATCTCGAAATCAATTGCCATAATGGGACAACGTGTGGTGCACTTGCAGACGTGTCACATTGTTCGAAAGTACTATGGTAGGGTGAGAGGAGCTGAATTGCTTTTTCATCTTGGCATCGAAATATCGACCAGTATGAGCTGAGATTCTACAGCAAGGATGAGCAGAATAATATTAACATTCAACAGTCTGCAGTATACAAGAACCAGCATCAGAACACTCATACAAATATTTATAGTCTATTAAAGAATAATTTTTATACTTTGTATAATCACTTGTTTGTCTCTAAAGTGGCTTAGCGATGGACTATTATATCCAGAAACAGAAGGCTTCGCGACAGCTATTCAAGATAAGGTGGTAAGGACAAAGAATTATGAAGGATATATACTGCGCATGGATGTTGTCGACAAGTGCAGGAAGTGCGGTAGTGTGGCAGAAACAATTGAATATCTTATTGGAGGGTATCCAGTCCTTGCCCCTAATGCTTACCTAGGCAGGCATAATCAGCTAGCGAAAATTATACACCAGCAAATTGGTTTGAAGCACTCGCTATTTCATGAGATAGCTCCACCATATTACAAGTACATGCCTTCCCCCCTACGTGAGTCAGCCGACACCATTCTTTACTGGGACAAACCAATTACAACAGATCGGATTCTAATTAGCAAAAAGCAGAGGAGAGCTTTCATAATTGACATTGCTATACCTCTCACAACACCAGAAAAACTAAAATAAAAAAGGTTACAAAGTATGAAAGTCTTGCATTTGATCTGAAAAATCAATGGAAACTCCAGAAAGGGGAGGTATTCCAATTGTTATATCCGCCGAAGGCCTAGTAAGCAAAACCTTTTCCAAAAACCTGGAAATTCTTGGTGTTTCAAAATCGATTACCACAGTAGGACAACGAGCAGTTCGCTTACAAACTTGCCAAATTGTTGGTAAGGTACTAAGCTGAATCTAGCTATAATCCTGGCATTGTAACCCCGACCAGCCTAGGCTGAGATGATCGATGAATCATGTTAGTGATAATAATAATAGTATGATTTTATTTTATTTTATTTTTATGTTTTCCTCAAGGAGCAGATAGAATATTGATCGTATACGATCCGTAAGTTATTTTCGTCTTTTTTAGTTTCATATTATTTTCATTTTTCAGCGAGATGTAAAAAGATGAAAAATTTCCCATTCCCCTCTCTTCCCATTTACTCTCGATCCTTTCTCCTTCCCTCACCCTGACAGAATATAGCCACCACCTTCCCGTGGTTTATGTTGCTAAGAATAAATAGTATTTATCTACTAAAGGTGGCCCGCCTTTTTACTCTACAGGCATGCATTTAGCAAAAAAACA
>JARFXV010001959.1:0-137500 GCA_031761425.1 Cosmopolites sordidus
GATGATTCCTCTTTAAATTACCTTTCTAGCCATGTAATAAAAGCTGTACCATTCCATTTGAAAAAAACTGATCAAAACTTCAAAAAAACTATTGTTGAATGTAACGCCACCTCGCGGTTTCATTTAAAAAACTAAATAATTTATCTCCCAGATTATCTAATTGTCCCAGCAATTGCCTTTTAAATGAATCCAAATTGAGGAAAATCGGTTAAGGCAAACGGGCATTAGACTTTTTATCTCAATAGGTAAAACTCCCCCCCCCCCACCCCTCTATTCGTGAAATTACGACAAAATGTCATAAAACAAAGTTGTAGGAGACAGTTTGCTAATTATAACTGAGAATTTTTTTTACTCGGTTAACACTTGAAAATACATAAAAAAATGATTTTTGAAAATATTTAGCTCGTCACGCCCTCTTGCGGTCGTTTTAGAAGCTTAAAAATATTTTTGGTGAATTTCTCGTGATCATTTTTAGTACAATATATATATATATATATATATATATATATATATATATATATATATATATATATATATATATATATATATATATTGTACTAAAAATGATCATATATATATATATATATATATATATATATATATATATATATATATATATATATATATATATATATATATATAAATAGTAAATATATTTAATAAACCAAAAAAAAAATAAACTATTATTATCATTATTATTCAGCACTACAGGGCCATGGAGGCCGTTGGCTTTTCATATCGTTACAGCACTGGCTATTTATTGGGTTTGCCTATATTTCGGTCACCCTTCCACGTATCAACCGTAACCGACGTCCGTTAATTTTACTAATCAAGAACTGATGTTTGACTTGCCCTTAGGGTTGGATTGAATTATCAAATTCATATATTAAGAAGCTTATCATAGTTTATCCCAAATGATCAGAACATCACTGGGGAACATTATATGGATTTTGTGAAGCCTTTAGCACCTTATTTTACCTATTCCAGTTCTCTGTAACAAGTTTTCCATTCTAGACGCTTAAAATTCCCAAAATTGAAGCGGCCTTGACTACAAAACTGAACAAGATTACAAAACATATAATATATTTAACAATTATTATAACAAAAGGCTGATGATTGTAAAATTTTCTGAACCCTATTATTTTTTACAAGAAGTATACGTACATATGAATGTACATTAGCAAGTAATTTTGTTACTGAAATTAAAAGTAGATTATTGCTTGGGCAAGCAAGAAGGAATAAAATGAAAATAATACCAAAAATGCTAAAAAATATCTCAAAAATTTAAAACTTACATTTCACTCATCTTAAGGGGCTCATTAATTTACATGTATTAAAACACAATCCTCTCTTTTTAATGACAGTTTGAAAACTTAAAACAATTGTCAACCCTAATGAAATGTCAGATTATAAATAAATATACTTCAAATAATAGTTAAGTATGAAAAAAAAATATTCTATACATATTCAAAAATGCTCAAATGTAAATAAGAGGCAGTTGGTGAAAATAATTATATTATAAGTTTAAAATAAAAACTACTAAAATTATTAGCAGCATAGGTAAAGGCTTCCGCGGTCGGTAATATTAGAATTACAGAATTACTAGGTTCTCGGGTAGGACCGCGTTTTAGATTTATAAAATCTCAACGTTTCAGCTTCCACTTTGAAGCCATTTTTCAAGAGAATCTAGTTGATTTTACGGCCTCAATTTGCCTACTCCCCAGAGTTCACAACCAGAAAAGGTGGTTTTGAACTTTTTTTTATTATATATATATATATAAATTATATATATATATATATATATATATATATATATATATATATATATATATATATATATATATATATATATAGCCTACACCTAAATTGTCACTGTTGTAAAATTTACCTTCATCAAAATCAAAGTTAAGTGTCATCCTAAGTTCTTCAATCACACTTATAGGAAGTTCTTCAAGTCGAATTCCTAAGTCTGGTATTATTGAGTCAATAAGTTCTCCCTGAATCTTTTGAATCACATGACTCAGATGAACACATATGTCTTAAAAGTCTAGATATTTCTAACCGTTTTTGCTTTTGGATTTCCTGTATTGCAGTGTCCAAACCAGTTGAATCAGCATTTATAAAATTTTTCCTTCTACCCATATTCAAATTAACAATATGATTCATAATCTTTTTATGAATTTCATTTATATTAAATTCAGATCTGATAGTCTTTTTTATTGCATTTGAATTATCATTTTGCTTTTCTACACTGCTCTTCAATTGAGTCCCGTTATTTTCTATCAATTTGGAATCAGTAACTTTTTTATGAACTTCTGCAGATGAAAACTGTTGATATAATTGGTTCATTTGGACTCAATATCTGACGCATTATTATTGCACTAGTTTGTTTGATTTTATTTGCCATATATTCCTCTGTCCCTTCGATGGGAGCTGATTCCTTTGACTGGATAATTGCTTGTTGTCTAGAAAAATGATATCTATCCATAAAATATCTTTCCCTTTCATGATAATAGTTATGGTAGGATCTTTTTCTTCCAAATGATGGTCTTAAAATAAAATGGATGTATATTTAAAAATAATACATTACATATCATCAAACCTTTTAAAATGGAATTTTGAATTTTTGTTTGCATAACATTGATTGGAATCTGCTTTTTTAGGTTTAACCATTGCAAGTAATTAAAATAATTTTTTCATAAATATACAAATATTATTTACTAAATTCTTCAAAATACACAAGAGTTTATGTTTTGCTGGAGGGCACATAATATATATGACTAGAAAGCAACCAAAGCCGTCTGGAAAGTAAACTGCTAATTGCTCGATCATATATAAGATCAAAATAGTTTAATTATACACTTATTCACATTCCATGGTTTCTATTATATATGATGTTTATTTAAATATATAATATATATTTTCAATCGTTCAAAAGAAAATAAAGCAGTATAAACCAAGGAAAATAATTTGGTCTATATAAGTATTTTTTTTGCATACATATTGCATAAATGTACTGTATGTACAAAGTTTAAATGACAAGAAATTAGTAGTCACCTTTTTTTTTGGGTTAGGTTTTTTTTTTTTATTTATTTATTTATTTATTTATTTTTGATGTTTTATGATTACTCGACAATTTATTTACAAATTATTTATCTCCTATAAAAAGTAAATACTACTGAATTATTATTGTTTAAACATATGTAAATAATAAAGCAACTCTTCCAGTTAACTACTTACTTCCATAAACTATGTGTACAATTTTTCCAACATAATGTTTAAGTGTTTCTACAGTTTTGTTTTTGTATTCAATTTGTTAAGTGTAAAAGAATGTCGACAAGTACACACAAATTCTAATAAAAACTCTACAGAAATCAACGACGAAAAACATGATTTAGCAGTTTCACCAGTAACAATAAATATTACTAAAATAATTGATAAAGGAACTCAACAACTTGAGGATGAAAATAATGAAATGGACACTGGAGCTGTAACAAGAGCAATATTGGTTTTTGTAGTCATTAGTGCTCTTTTCCTCTTATATGTTGGTTATAAAACATATAGGTAATTCATTAAATATATTTTGCATATAATGTAAATAATTAGTTCACCTTTTAGAGGAAAAAAGGTTGATAAAAGGCGAGTTGTTGTACAGAAATATGGAGTACGTGCCAGACGAAGTGATATGGAAATGGTTCCTCTACCGCTATCCGATGATGAAGAAGATGAAACAGTTTTTGACTTATCAGCTAATACTATACCTAAATAAATGAGGACTTTCAGATGTTTAACACATAAAATTGTTATTAATAATCGATACAAAATTTTCTATCTAAAAAGATACAGTGATCTATAGACATATGTTCAGTGCCTTAATATTTTTCTTATTGTAAAAGTTGTTAGCCTTAATAAATAAATATTAATTTTTCTTCAGTATTTCAAGATTAAAAATAATAAATATAAGGTATGTTGATTATTTTATAAAACAGACTTTTATATAAGTATACTTAGATATGTTTAACACCAAACAGTTCTGAGAAATTTCTGTTTTTTAGTTTTGAACTTTGCCAACCAAATACAATCTTAAATCCTTAAAGAAACAAACAACAAATATTTAACAAACAAGGATGATCAAAACTGGTAGACTGCAATATCAAGGTTGCCTAGAGAGGATCGAAAATAAAATTGCCTGCAAAACTCAATTGTTTTTTTTTATTTCCAAAATATTTATATTTTTGCAAAAAAATATTCAGTATATAATAGTCTAAATATTGTTCATGAATTTCCATAAATGTTCCTCATCTTATTCTGTACCAATTTCAGTAATGTGTGTGTCAGAAACCAATTTTAACACGTAAGGCTTAAAATATTACATTGGGAATATTATAATGGAAAGAAAACAAACATAAATCATATGCTGAGAAAAGATTGAAAATTGTAAAACAACTGTGTGAGATACGAAACAGTGGAAAACATTTGCATACAGGGTTTGTCCAAAAAAATCTGGACTGAGGTCATAAAAAAACATTTATTGAAAAAATATGTAAAGTAACTTAACAATCTTCAAAATATGACCCTCCTGCATCAATACACTGCTGTCAGTACTTTTCCAGCCTTCATACGCCCTCTGGAAGTCCGCAACTGAAAGGTTATTCAAGCACTCCATATATGCCTTTTAGGCTGCCTCAATATTACCGAAACGATGTCCTTTCAGACTCCTTTTGATCCGAGGGAACAAAACAAAGTCTGAGCGAACCACATCTAAACAATAAGGTGGTTAGAGCAAGGTTGCTACGTTGTGTTTGGCCAGTGTCTCCCTTGAATCGTTTATGCCACTCAACAACGCTTGTTCTGGACATGGGTTCGCCCTTGAAGCCTTACGGATCATGTGAAAAGTAGCGGTTGGTTCAAAAAGAGTTCGGATTTCACGCAAAATTTGATGGCACATCGCTGCTCGCTGTTTACTTGCAGAATTTATACGGTCCAAAATGTCGGAGACAACTGTGCCAAGTTTCTTAGGTTACCTGACATCAGCCACCTCCGATATCACTTATAAAAATCACCGTCCACCCCTTCCTCTTGGAAGAAATAAATCAGTTATTATTATTTACTGGACTAACTCTGTACGTATTATTTGCAAGGTCAATCCAGTAAAAGACAAAATCTTTTATAAATAAGTATCAAGTAATTCAAAATAATTAATAAATCCATTAAATGTTTGCCAATTAAACGATAACCATAAGTAAAAAATTTAAATTTATTTCAGGTGCGCGTGCGCAAATACATTATTTAATAAATTTCTTTTTTAAACTACGAAATCAAGCAAGATATAATATTTTTAATAATCAGTACATATTGAAATGAAAAGTAATTTAATATTTTTTTTTGAATTCCATACCCAATGTACAATCAGCTGTTATTGACAAATCTGGAGTTATTTAAAAATGGTGTCCAGTTTAAGAAAACAGAAGGGTCAAAAGACTAATCATTAATGATTTTCTGATGATAATCTTACCTTGTGGACGTATTTTATATCAAGATTTTTGCGTACTTTCGTAAAATGGCAGAGAATAATGATGAAATAACTGAGGAATGTGAAAATGTATTCGACAATTCAGGGTTGATTCGCCGGAAAAAAATAATAAAATGCGCTCAAAAAACATTAGAACAAGGTAAAACAAAAATCAGGTTTTCTTAAAATTTAACTTACGTGTAAATCAAAAAAATACAACAGATTTATGAATCTTATATCATCATTTATATAGGACTATAATACAATTTGAAGTAAATAAAGGATGGTTTGTAGCTTCAGAATTACTTAAAAAGAGAATTCCATGTGCAGGATATTTCTTAGCACCAAAGAGATTATGGCTGAAAAGAGTATCAACCCCCAATTGCGATGTTGTACTTACTTTTCCCTCCCAAGCTGAAGATAATTTTCTATTGTGGCTTTTATCAAAACTTAGACAATTCCCTGGGTTAACAGTTCATGTTAGACACCATGCTTCCACGCAAAGTAGTGCATTTTATCTTTCAGTATCATTTTCAGTGTAAGTATTAATCTAAATTAATTTTCACCAATTCAAATTACATTTTTAAGGCTTCTTAAAGCGGCAGAGGAATATCATTTACCAAAAGCACTGAAGCAGTGTAAAGGAGGTGGTTCAAAAGAATTTTTTGTTCAGGAATTTCAATCTTATGAAGGATCTGACAACCAGGAACAGTTTTTCACCACTGAAGAAAGACAGTGGTTGGTTTTAAGATTACTAGAAAGTATTAGGACTAAAAAGGAAGATTTAAATTCTATTAATAATGTAACTTTGTTAGAGGGACAACCAATTGGTAATAAGTTATAATAGAAATAATTGTAATATAATCTTATTTTATATAATTATTATTATAGTTCCAAAATGTTTAACAGCAGGATTGATTTCTCAAGTATTTCCCCTTCATGAACCTTCCACTTTGGAAAGGTTGCAACAAATATGGGTTAGAGATATATTTGCAAAACAACCTTTAGGTAGTAAAGAAAAATAAATAATTGTTTTATTCTTATTAAATTGGGTTTCTTTTAGATGAAATTACTGAATATTTTGGAGTAAAAATTGGAATGTATTTTGCCTGGTTGGGTCACTATACCACAGCACTCAGTATTCCTGCTGTTGTAGGATTCATTTTTTGGGTAGGCATGAACACTAAATATTTTTAGTTACAATTACCTACTCAAATCAAAAAATATCAGGATTGATCTAGTACAACATAAACTATAAATTTATTCAAATAGGTTTATTACATACCCTTTAAAACTACATACAAGGTAGGCCAGAGTTGTTAACTTTTTGAAATGAAATTAAAAAAAAAGTTGAAAACAATTTTAACAAATTTATTCTATAATTTACAAAAATTGTAGGAAATTCATATTCTGAAGATTACATTGTCTAAATGTGCTCAATTTCTGCCGTGGCACTCGTGAAGCCGACCTCTAAAATTTATGTCAAATTTCATTTGCCTACCATTAGCGTCACAATATACTTCGACTTCTTCAGCCAGGTTTTTTAGTTAGCCCGGAGGCTCCTACGAGTGTCTAATAAGATTACAACCCTGAGATGGGCACTTTTTATTTTTGGGGGTCTCTAGCCGACTCGTGTAACAATATACACCTGTCTGTTTATTTTATCTTCATTAGAGCGTCAAAAAATTGTAGGAGTTTTCACTTGGCCGACATTAGAGCGTCCTGCGGTGTTGCCGTTATTAACAAATTATTTTTAGAGCATCAGTATATATATTTAAAGTTAGTTAAAAAGAGAAAATATGATAGAGAGAGAGAGAATATGATAGAGAGAGAATATGGTAGAGAGAGATATTTACTATTACATTAGCGTCAGTATCAATAGCCATTTAGAGAATATAATTGACGAGGGGATGCTATTTTTTTCTTTTTTTTGTAATATCTTTTGATAGAATCTCATGAAGGAATGAGAGAAATTCTATTTCTAAAATCAGTAAGCCGTACACTGTTTCAAACTACATAAGGTGCTCATGTGAAAGCCTGTAATGGTCGATTCTAAGTCTGTGCTTTATACCGTGCAATGAGATAGATTAGAGGGGAGAGACAAAGGTTGTAAGGTGGACCATCTGAGAGTGCAAGCCTTGTCTCATGATCTGCGAGCTCGTTTTCTCCAATGTCCTTAAGCCCTGAGACCCAGAGGAAGCAAATAGAAGCGTCATGTTTCTGAATGGAAGAAAGAAGGTGGTAGATGGAGGATTTTCTATTGAAGCTAGCCAGAGCGCTAGCAGAATTAGAGAGTAAAAAGACGATAGGGGGCAGGCAGTGGATGTTACGGAGATATATTTCTATCGCAAATAGTTCAGCTGAAAAACACTAGTGTTGCTTTGGAGGCTATATATAAGCGCGAAGTTAGGGGACATAAGGTGGGGTAGAATAAACTGAATGAAAGAGTAACCTGTGTTTTTGCGGGATTTCCAGTGGTTCGATTTTAGAGGAACTGAACATTTTTATTTTAAGCTGGGAATGGGATTTGGTTAAAAGTTTCTAAGAACATCCTTAGAGCGACGTTTTGGATTTTGTCGATATACTGTAGATAAGATTTGTGAGCTGAATTGTAGATTATACTTCCATAGTCAATTTTTAATCTAATAATGATCTAATTTGAGATTGTGTTCCGTGAAGAATGAGAGAGTATCATGATAAGCCCAAAATCCTTAGATCATTTTGATTTTTAATTTAGGAGATTATCTTTCCAAATGACTCTACTATTGAAGAATAGACAAATGAATTTGATTAAGAAGGCTTTATGAATAGGGTAGTTTGATATTGTGCGAATACACTTGCATTTATCCTACCTCTAATGTTATGGACCATCTAAACAGAAAGTGGAGGGAGTTTTGGGTTCTCCTGGAACAGACTCGGGAGTTAGAAGAGGAGTGGTAAAATAAGATATCAGCATAGAGCCAATAGATGATTCTATGATAACAGAATGTGGAGCTCAGGGCTAAGCCTTGAGTATGAGGTATTCTCTAATGCCATGGACATGAAGATATTTGATACCATATCTCTAGAGGGTGTCAAAGGCAGATTTTATGTCCAAGAAGGCAGCGAGCAGACGATCGCCCTTAGAGAAGGACGCTTTGATATTTAAATTAAAATCTACAATATGATCTAACGTTGATGTGAAAAGACAGAAATGATACTGATAGGTATCATAAGTGAGGGTTCAGCAGATTATTTTGCTCTAATAACTAAGACAACCTGCGGATCATTCACTGAAAGATTTTGTTAGCATGATCAGAGAATGAAATGTGGCGGTAGCTCGAGTTCAGAGAATGAGATTTACCAGATTCAGGAACAGGAACTAGAATGGAATTAAGCAGAAGGGAAAGAGCCGTTAAACCAGAGAATATTATATTATATATATATATATATATATATATATATATATATATATATATATATATATATATATATATATATATATATACCAGGTGCCCCATTAAGGATGGATCGCGTTGGAATGTTACCAGGCTTGTGGCGCTATTTTTGCATCTAGGAAAACAAGATTAAGTTCAGAAAGGGAGAACGAGCGGTTAATTATTGAGGGATGATGTTCATTGGGATGAATAATAACTACAGATGAGGGTCTAAACCATATCAAACTAAAGTCGAGGTTGGACTCGCTAGAGAGAGGGAAAAGAAAGTCTTGAACAAAGTGATATTAGCATATCGGCCGTGTCCGAGATCCAGTGGCCGGAGACTGAGAGACCGTTTATGTATAAGCTTGCCTTGAAATTTGCGTACTTTATTCTAAATGTCGGAGTTTGAAAAGCACAATATTAGAAATTATTAGTTTCACTATTATTTTTTGTAAAAAATGTGGATCTTCCTGGAAACAACTAATAAAGTTTCACAAAATTGCACTCTTTGAGGGCAGTCATCTTGATTTGAGAAACTGAACTTTAGAAAATTTATAAGGGCGCATACCATGATTTTTCTAATAGAAAATTGTGGGTACGCATGGAAATTAGCTAGAATGTTAATCTCGTAATCCCCATCAGATGTTACTGACTTGTGTAATGTAATTGGTGTAATTCTGGGATGCCTTCGAAAAACCAAAATTTATAAAATTTGTTTGAATCCGTCTAAATTTTCTTTTTTCCATTCGTGCTAAATTAGGATACATTGCGTTAAACCTTTATATATATATAAATATAAAACTACATAAGTATATAACTACATAAGAATATAAAACTACAGGAAGGAGCATATGATTCTGTAATTGAGACCAGAATGGTAACTGCATATGGCCAACTACTGTTTCCGGCTTGGCAGTGGCGTAGGGCAGTATGAATAAAAGCAAGAAACTGATAAAAGTTTACAGTTGCTTAAAACAATAAATTATTGTATAATTATCGTTACTGTATTAAAATACGCCAATACGACAAAAGGTTATTAAGAAAATGAAATCTCCTGTCATAAAACCATAAAAAAAATTGGTTGGTTAGGCACTTGCACTAATGTTAGGCACTTGCACTAACGTTGCAGTTAATGTTCTTAAATTAACAACATTAACAACTTAATGTTGTTAAATTCTTTCACTATGAGCTTTTTTCCTTTCGTCAGACCAAATTGTTCCAGTCTTCCTACATTTCTTTCTTTGGCCAACCTTCCAAACGTTAACCTTGTGTTTGAAACAGTTTCTATCCTGAATTTCACTTTGTGTAATATTTGCTTTAGCTCTACTCATAAAATACTACTTTTCATAAAATTCGACTATTTGTCTAGTTAGCCTACTCGGATTCATCCGTTTTATGTGTTCGTAAAACTTAAGTCTTCTTTTTCTCATATCGCTATGTATATCTGTGTATTTTTTTTGCTTTATTTGGGTTTTTCGCCACTATCTAAAACTCAAAAAATATCAAAAATACATGTTCTTATGTAAAGAAAGAATCACTGGGTAAAAACAAAAAACCAAACGGAAACAAATTTCTCAGTGATTCTTTTTTGTAATAAATTTGCCTAACGAACAAAATTTTAAAGATATAAAAATGTTATAAAAAAAGTTTACAAACTTTTAACGTTAACGTTTCGGAGGGTACTCTCCCTCCGTTTTCAAAACTAAACTAAAAAATAAATTATATTAATTTGTAATATATAAAGTAACGAGTGAAAGTAAATATATTTTTTTGTGTGTATGTCAACGATACTTACATTGACAACTAATAAAAGAAAAAAAATATATGAACACGCCACAATCATTCAGACATTACTTATATCTGTGTATTGTTGGATTTGTTGGTTTTCTCGAAGTCGGTATGTTGTGTTATTTATTTGTTTGGGGCCTAAGATTTTTCTTTCCTTTTTTTCAATGTCCTCGATATCTCGCTTTCTATTCAAAATGAGCGTTTCTGTCACATATAGACATTCTGGCTTAATAACTGCATTGTAATGTCTCAATTTTGTGTTTTTAGATATGCATTTTTTGTTGTAAATATTTTGTGTAAGTCTCAATACCGTTTCCATTTTGGCATCTACCCTTATTGGCCGCTTTTTCCAAACCATTTTCCATGATTATTTCACCCAAATATTTAAATTGAGAGACTCGTCCGATGTTACCATATTTTGTTTTTAGAAATGGTGTTCTTAGTCTGTTGCAGGTCATGTATTGTGTCTTTTCAAAGGAAATTTGGAGTCGTACCTTTTCTGCTATTTTTTTTAGGATTTCAGTCTGCTTATATATCTTGAGCCAACATTGCTAGATCATCAGCAAAGGCCAGACAATCAATTTTGATGTTGGTTCTCCCCAGTTTAATGGGCTGGTCAATATTCAGGGCCGATTTTTTTCACTCCACTTCTGCATTACTTTTTCTAGAACACTGTTAAATAGGAGTGGCGAGAGCCCACCCCCTTGTCTCACTCCAGTTTTAATTTCGAAGGGCTCTGAGATGTCACCCATAAATGTTTGACCTTGTATTCCCGGTCAGTATAAACGTATGCTTTTTTTAAATCCACAAATGTACAGACCAGATTTTTATTGTACAGTTTTTGATGTCTTAGAATCAACTTTAGATTCAGGATCTGTTCAGGGCAGGATCTGCCCGATCGAAAACCTGTTTGATATTCACCAATTTTAGGTTCTAACTGTCCCTGTGCTCTGTCTAGTAGACATTGAGATAGAATCTTGTAACAAACTGGGAGAAGAGATATCCCTCTGTAGTTGTTTACATCCGTTATATCTCCTTTTTTGTGCAGTGGATGGATTAGAGCATTTTCCCATTCTTCCTAAATCCTTTTGGTTCGCCAGACTTCTTGTAGAATTTTGGTTATTTCCTTGATTGTACCTGGACCAGCGGATTTCAAAAGTTCAGCAGTGATTCCATCTTCACCAGAAGCTTTGTCATTTTTAAGTCGCTAGATTTGCCTAATTATTTCATCTTCATTCGGTGGTAATCAATCTGGGTTTGTTTGTTTAGGGTTTAGTGTTGGTAATTTGTTTAAGAGCTCAGGACAGTTTGTCTTGATTATTTAGAGCTAATTGTCCGTTTTCCTTTTGGAAGCAAAAACTTTGGGGTTGGTAGCCTGTTAATATAGTTTTAAATGTTTTGTAAAACTTTCGGGTGTTTTTTTTTTTTGGAAATCTTTTTCTATTTCATTAGGTTGATTGTTTTCATATTTTCTTTTAGTTTGTCTAATTAGCTTCGATGTTTCTTTTCTTACTTCCAAAAAGATGTTATAATTTATTGCTGTTTTTTGACGGTTCCAATCTTTGAATGCTTTACTTCGGCTTAATACTGCTTGCTCGCAAACTTCATCCCACCACGGATGTTTTTTACGCTTTTGTAAAGGGACCAACTTTAAGGCTGTTCAGTTCTTGCTAATTCTGTGCTGGTTGTTTATCAAGCTCTTCTGTTAGGATTGGTTTTATTTTCGTAGGATCGAACTTTGTTATTAGCAGTCTCTTTAAATTTGTTTTCGAGGTTTCAAGCTAAGTTTGATTCTAGTCAAGTAGTGGTCTATGTCTATGTTAGCTCCTTTCCTGACTTGAACATTCAAAATTTCTTTATAATTGGGGTACGAAATGGCAACATTGTCGATTTAAAATTCACCCATGTACGTGTTTGGGCACCTCCAGGTCTTTGTTTTTTTATTTTCTTCTTAAAATGGGTTGACATTATTTTTAGATTAAACTGCGAACATAGTTCAACCAATCTTCTATCATTATGGTTAGTCCATTTATGAGCGGGAAAACTGCCGACTGTTTTCCTGTACTTTCTTTATTTCCCTAGTTGGGCGTTGAAATCACCCAATAGGATTTTTACATGGTTAAAGGGAATTTTAGAGATAGTCTTTTCCAGAATTTCCCAGGACTTATTTACTTTTTCAGGATCAGATTTATTTTCTTCGTTAACTGGAAGGTGTGCATTGATTAATGTATAGTTTTTGTTAGCACACTTGAGGGATAGTGTCATAAGTCGATTATTTACTGGCTGGACATTAGTTATAGAACCAAGAGTTGAGTGTTTCTTGAGATAGCGAAAGCAACACCGAGATGTGGTGTATTTTTGAGTATTCTTTTGCCCGTTTTACTTTTAAAAAGTCTGTAGTTGCCAAATTCTAAGGTGTTATCAATTGTCAATCTGGTTTCTTGTAAAGCTAAAATTTGGATTTTTTGCTGATTCAATGTTCGCCCCAATTCGTGTAGTTTTCCTGGGAGAGAATTGATATTTACCATTCCAAAGAAAGTTTTTCTTTTCGGTTTCAGACGTTGGCCAGAGGTCTCCCTCTGAAAGATTTTGCGTTTAAGCCCGGACGCCCCAGAATCCGAAAGTCCGGTTGTACCAGCAAAGCTGGCAGAGGATTGTCTACCTCCTAATTTTGTAATTACTAGAACGCTTCATCTTGTACTTTGAATTATAGGTTTGAACCATGACGGTTCAGAGGTTAAGACTGGGGGGTTAGTTCCAGAATTTAAATATCAGCCGCACCACTAGTGAACAGACGCTGACCACTCAACCGCTTGATACAAGTCAGACGCTAAGTGGATTTAGTTTTTTTTTTACCTTGGTGCCACCACTCGTGACCCGTCTAGTATCACCAGTATATATATATATATATATATATATATATATATATATATATATATATATATATATATATATACGAAATAATATATACGGAGGTACGGAAAATGGCCGATGTGGCGGAATAGGATTCCTCATCAATCGAAAGCTGAAGGACAGTGTGGTAAAATTTTAAAGTACATCCGACCGATTAGCCCAATGCGTCATTCAGCTGAATAAAAAGTTTAGGCTTCAAATCGTCCAAGCTTATGCACCAACTATAAGCCATAAAGATGAGGAAATTGAGGAATTTTATGATGATGTGGCCCAGCTTTTATACAAGGAGAAATGTAGGTACAAAATCCTGATGGGTGATTTTAATGCCAGAATTGGAACAACAAGAACAGACGAAAATGCAACTGGCCCATATGGAACTGGTGAGCGAGACAATAGAGGTGACAGATTAGTTGATTTTGCTGAAGGACAAGAACTATATATTATGAATTCATTCTATAAGAAAAATATCAGCAGAAAATGGACATGGAAAAGTCCATCTGGGCTCACAAGCGAAATTGACTACATCATGACCAACGATAAAACAATATTTACCAATTGTACTGTCCTTAACAATTTTAATGTTGGAAGTGACCACCGAATTGTACGAGCAAGGGTTCGGATTGACGGTCGAAAAGAGCGCGAAAAAATGGTAAGATCAAAGAAGGGCAAGGTGGATTCTGGAAAACTGCTGGAGAGAGGAAGCGATTTTGAGATTGCTTTGTCAAACCGGTTTGCTGCGTTACAAGATCCAGAGGAGGTGGAAATATCAGTTCAATATGAAGAAATCGCCAACAATGTACTTCAAACGGCTGCTTCAATAGCACCAGAGGAAAAATGTCTCAAACAAACAAAAATCTCCAGTGAGACCAGTGATTTAATGAAGAAACGGCGAGCAATGAGAAATGCAGGTAGTCCTTTTGGCAGGGTCGAGTACACTGAGCTCTGCAAAACTATAAGAAAACGTATCAGAGAGGACACGCGCCGATTCAATATGCAGCTAGTGCAAAAAACCCTGGAAGAAAACAAAGGAATTAACAAAGCTAAACAGAAGCTGAGAAACAAAAGAACGCAAATATATGCTTTAAAGCGTGAGGATGGCACAGTGTGCAGGACGCGTACCCAAATGTTAGAGATTGTCAGAAGGTTTTATTCCCAGTTATATGAAGATCAGAGCCAGTCAGGGACAGCAATACCCACGGAAGAACAATATATAATACCAGATATCCTAGTGGAGGAAGTAACAAATGCTATAGAATTGATGAAGAACGGCAAGGCTCCAGGAAAGGATAGTGTAACTGTCGAAATGCTAAAAGCTGGTGGTCGGACGTTACATAAAACACTGGCAAAATTATACTCAAAATGCCTCAAAGAACAAAAAGTACCTGACTTATGGAAAAATGCAGAAGTGATCCTTTTACATAAAAAAGGAGCACAGGAAGATTTAAAGAACTACCGTCCAATAAGCCTCCTATCAGTGATGTACAAAGTTTTCACTAAGATAATTAAGCAGGATTCAGAAGTGGATTCAGTACAATGGATCACATCCAGGTTGTACAGCAGGTCATAGAAAGGCACAACGAATACACCATGCCACTGTGCTTGGCTTTTATCGACTACGAAAAAGCATTTGATTCCATCTCAAAGCATGCGATAATGGATGCACTGCTTAGCCAAGGTGTAGAGAGAGCCTATGTAAACCTATTAGAATCGATATATGACGGAGCTACAGCCACAATTCACCTTGATGATCTTGAAGTGGGAATTAATATAGAACGAGGTGTACGGCAGGGTGACGCAATATCGCCTATTCTTTTCTCGGCTGGCCTTGAAGAAGTATTCCGTAAACTGGATTGGGAACAGGATGGGGGAAAGATCAATGGTGCAAACTTAAACCATCTTAGATTTGCAGATGCTATTATTCTCATTTCACAAGACCCAGAGGAGCTGCAAAGACGCATACAAGAACTGCAAAGGGCTGGCGAACCATTTGGCTTGAAAATATACCTGAAAATGAGTCAGGTTATATTCAATAACTTCGCTCAGGACAGAAGAATTTCAGTTTTAGGAAGGGATTTAGAGATTGTGGACAGCTTTATATATCTTGGGCAGAGGATTTCCATGGAGGGGAATACCGCCCGGGAGGTGGAACGGCGTGTTAAATGTGGCTGGCAGGCATTTGGTAGGCTCAACATAGTGTTTAAGAGCAGACTCCCACTTTGCCTGAAAAGAAAAGTATTCGATCAGTGCGTTCTACCCGTTATGACATACGGAAGTGAAACCTGGACACTCACATCGCAATCAATTCAAAAACTTCGGGTGGCACAGAGGGGAATGGAAAGATGTATGCTTGGCATTACAAGACGAGACAGAAAGTCCTGCGCATGGATCAGGGAACAAACAAAAGTCTGTGACATCATTGGAAGAGTAAAACAGTTGAAATGGAGATGGGCAGGCCATATAGCGAGGCGATGGGACTACAGATGGACCAAGGAAATCCTGGAGTGGATACCGCTTGATCGCAAACGTCCGCGAAGAAGACCGAAAGCACGATGGACTGATGACATCGTTAAGTATATTGGACCCGAGTGGCAGAGGAAAGCCCAGGACCGTGAAGGTTGGAAGCATGCTGAAGAGGCCTTCATCCTGCAGTGGATCGATACGGGCTGATGATGATGATGATGATGATATATATATATAGATATATATATATATATATATATATATATATATATATATATATATATATATATATATATATATATATATATATATATATGATATAGGCAAGGTTCCTTCCTGTTAGTTTTATATTCAAAGCGTTAATCTGTCTGTAGGTGCGGTCGATAATTTTGTTACACTGTCCGTATAAAATAAATTTTGAATCACTGCATTCGAATAGCTAATTCCTTTCATTATTTACTGAGACAACTACTTAATGTCAAATATTATATATAAATATAATGTCAAATACATACATTTTCATAATATTTATTTAGACGTAATGCCACTTTAGCCGGCCGTGGCCCACTACTAAATTAAACCATTATCTTTGTATTAAAAAGAAAAGCTTGCGAAGAATCGATCAAAACCAATCGCATATAAATTGCCCTTATCGAATGGCAGGTGTAATTTCATTCAAATGACTTTACTATGATGTTTTGTCATTCTCCATATTCACCAGGGCTGTCTCCTTAGAATTGTCACTTATTTTAGTCATTGGACTGCATATCATTGTCAATATATGCCAGGGATATATCCTGGAAAAAAACTAAAATAACGTAAATATATGGTAATTATAGATACATTTCTAACAAAGCTAAGATAATTTCTTATTATAAAATTATGACGAGCTATTTAACCGAACCATTTTATATAATTAACCGAACCATAATATTTTATTTGTTTCACTTAAGTTTATTTATTGTATATTATTTTAAAGCTGTTTTGTAATGGAAAGCATCAAACTACTCAAGATGTTGGTTATGTACTTTTCTCGATTTTCAATGTTGTTTGGGTCACAACTTATCTTCAGGCATGGAAACGGTACTCCGCCGAATTGGCTTTTCGTTGGGGAACGTTAGATCAAAGAGACGATCTGCTTGCTGAACCACGTCCACTGTTTAGGGTAAGTAGTGAATGTTTTTTTTTAAATTTCGGCATCATTTAATCACATTGAAGCTTTAAGCTTATAAGGGTAGTCCAAAAAAATATTATATTAATTATTTATATAATGTCTTTTGAGTACCACACGTTTGTTCAAACATAATTAACAGTTTCCAAAATATTTTCACGTTTTCACAATAATAATATTGTTATTTTTATATAAAATTGCAATAACAGTACATTTACAACAATAAATATTCTATATTAATTCCCATGTTTTGCATATATACAGGGTTTGTCCAATAAGAATTGGGACTGAGGTCATAAAAAACATTTATTGCAGAAACATGTAATATTTATTTATATTATATTTATATTTATATAAATAACTTAATAATTTTCAATATATAACCTTCATACATCAATACTCCGCTGCCAGGGATGTTTCCAGTGTTAATACGCCCCCTGGATGTCCGCAATTCTTCAAGCGCTCCGTCGAAGCCTTTTGGACTGCCTCAATCGTCCTTTCAAGCTTCTCTTGATCCAAGGGAACAGAAAAAAGTCTGGGGGTGCCACATTTGGACTATAAGGTGATTGGGGTCGCGTTGCCACGTTGTGTTTGGTCAGTGCCTGCCTCACAATTAGCGACGTATGACTGGTGCGTTGTCATAATAGAGCATCAAGGAATCGGCAATCTCTCTTCGGACGCAGCGGATCCTCATTCTCAAACGTTCGAGTACTTCTACATTAAATTTGTCGTTCACTGGTTAGTCAGCGGGCAAGCTTTTTTGATCGAGGAGATCCATTTGTGTGGCACACAGAACTTTGCCTTTTGATCTCCGGATCGTACTCGAAGATTCAAGTTTTGTTACCGGTTATCACTCTATTCAGAACATCGGTCTCCAAACGCTCCAACAGTACACGGCAAATCGTCACCCTGTGTTCCTTCTGCTCGTCTAACAAAACCTTCGGCACCAACTTCGCAAACACCTTTATGCAAATCATCAGTTACAATTGAATATACAGTTGATTTCTGTAAATTTAACTCCTGTATCATCAAAAGGAACACTTAATCAGAGTTCAGAAACTCTCGCCACATTTTCATCGGTTCGGGCCGTGATCGGACGCGTTGTTCGTCTTCAACGTTTTCCCGGCCTCCTTTGAATTTTTTACTTGTCACTCAGAAACATGTATTTTGGACATGGCTTCGCCCTTGTAAGCCTCACGGATCATGTGAGAACTCTCCGTAGCAATTCATTTGTTCAATTTCACGCAAAATTTGATGGCACATCGCTGCTCGATGTTTTCTTGCCGTTTGACTCTCAATGCGAACTTAAAACACACGTTCACTACTTGGACGATCTACGCTCTTCAAAGTTACGGAGACAACTGAGCCAGGTTTCCTAGGTTACCTGACATCAGCCACCTCCGATATCTACCTCTTCTCCTTGGCAGAAATCAATCAGTCCCGATATTTATTGGACTAACCCTATATATATATATATATATATATATATATATATATATATATATATATATATATATATATATATATATATATATATCTAAGTAGTAAGTCTAAGTATATCTAGTAGTAGCAGTAGATCTTAATTACAGAGGTATAGCCCAACAAAGTTCTAAAATAAAACTTGAAACTGCTTAGTAATTTTGAAACGGTTTAAAAAAAATGAAACTGGCAGGTGTAATACAAATCACTCGAGGCATAATTTGGTAACATTGCTGTAAAAATTCAATAAACAGTGGCATAGGTAGGTAATGGTGCCATTTTTATAAATAACAAATAGTAAATTGGTGTTTTTTAAAGCACCCTATGAAATTTTTGGAAATAACAGGCTTTTATCAATAAAAAGCACTTGCGTGGATTCGTTCCTTTGATTACTTCTTGTTACATATTAGCAATCGTTTGGATGTAAAAAAATGACAAGCTGTAGGTGATGACAATAAATCTAGTGTACAACAGCATTCGGAAGAAATCAAGCAAAAGTTTAAAAACCAGATGGGGCTTATTGTAGATAAACCAAAACCTGCTTATGGGAACACGAATGAAGGGAACACAGCTCGCGGATTCTTTATGAATCCGGAACTGAGTGGAGAGATTACAGGATTGGATGTTAATATAATTGAAAAATTTAGTATTTTATTAATTAATTAATAAAATAATATTTCGGTTAATACATTAATTTTATCGAATTTGCAAAGCTTTCTTCTGAAACTAGAATCCTTTATCTTAATCTGTATTGGTGGTACTACGTGCCTGTTACTATGCAAAAAAATCTGGTATAGTCCGTTTTAAGATATTTCGTTGCCCTTCGGCAAAATGTTAATTGTCCCAATAAATCTCAATAAAAATATTCCTAGTTTCTTAATAGGCACCAGAGCCGGAGAGTTTAACTTCTGAATAATTTGGGGAAAAAATAAAATATTGTAAAATTATGATTAAATTATTATTAAGTATGGCTAAAACATTGTTTATTGGTTTGTAGATTTTGAATTTATTGATACAATAAAAATTATAACTTAAATTTAATTATACATTTAATTCGGTTTCGCTCTCACTGTCACTTTGATCTATATTAATAATAAGTGGTTCTATAGTATTAGTAAATGATACATAGGAATCTTCTATTTTACTAACATGGTTAATCGAATTTATCCAACTTTCTTTTGAATACTATCTACAACCTTCCTAATTAATGTTGCAACACTTGCACTTAGAGTCGGAGAATTGTTTTCTGCTCTAACATTGGATTTTACCTGATGCCACCCACATATGCTCAATTGGATTAAAAATACAGTAATACGTGGGAAGGCGTAAAACATTATGTCCCATATCGGCAGCAATGGTATCACATACATATTTCTTTTTAATATTAAATGTCTTTAATATTTCTTGAAGCTCACATTTTTATATGTATTTTCGAAGTATATATCGTTTTTAACATATAGTTCTGAATTTCCAATTTAGTGTTATTTACATTAGGGACTTTATTTTTTGACGGTTATGGTAACTAGCATTGTCCATTACAATTACGCTTTCCTTAGGCACATTGGGCAAAAGGCTATTTTTAAACCAATCTTCAAAAAGTTCTACTGTTGTGTCGTCATGGTAATCTAAAGATGAATGTTTAATATTTTTGGAGGACAACCGTAAACAATTTAGAACCCATCCATCCTCGGAACCAGCATGTAAAATTGTAACGCTTTTTCCCTTGTTCGCTGGGGCTTTGGTTTGACATTTTCTTGATGTATCTACCGATCCTTTTGCTGGCGTCTCATATGTATGGAACCATATTTCATCAAGGTATATTATGGGACGATTTTCTAATCTGTATTTTTTTATAGAGCTTAAGTAGTCAAACCGCCCTCATTGCAATCGTTGTGATTCCATTAATATTTGTCTTTTATTAATGGTCTAATATGCAAAACCCATTTGAGATAATATAATCCGGAGGCTAGTTCTGATGCAAAGAATGTTAGTTTCATTTTTCCTTAGTCGCTGTTGCAATAAATGTAATGTAGGCACAGTTTGATCTTCATACATAGCATACATTTTGCTTCGAATTAAGTCTTTGTCGCTTTCGTCAACACATTTGCTTTTACCAGAATCACTACGGACTTTTTTGGCTTTAATTGGCTTCCTCACAATATCTTTAACTGTAGACAACGGAATTTTTGTTAATGAAGACATTTCTGCTGCGGCTGAATTTACATTAAGCCCACTATTCAATAAAGGAACATACACATTTTTAACAATTTGCTTAGCATGGGGCAATAAATTAGCACTACTGGAGGCATAATGATCATGATCTTGCCAAGAACGCCACATTTTTAGCACGTTTGGAATAACAAAAAATACGATCGAAATTATAGAACTGCACTGTTTAAGAAAAGAATACGAACTAAACTAAAATATTTCGAAACTACTAAACCAGATATAAAATTAATTTTATCTTTTTACCTGTTATTTTATTAGGCCCGGCCCTGTTTACGTTTCTTGCAACTTTGCCGGGTTTCGTTACGGCAGTGGTTGTTAAGAGTTTATTGCAGCCAATCGGTCAACGATATATCTTGAAACGCACTATACATAGTACGGAGATTATTAAAACATGCATTCTTCCAATCGGGCAGCTCTCTGAAGAATCTCAAGAGACCCGGAATAAATATTGTCGTAGATTCCGCAAGCACCATACGAGGAAACAGTCACGTATTTCCACGAATGTGCATTTGCTGAATATACTTTTGATAACGTCCGTTCATGTCATCAACTCAACACTCAGAGAATTGCCTACAAAGAGAGTCAAAAAATTACCGGTTGAAGATCTGAATTTAATCAGAAACCATCAGGTAGCAAGTGATGTTCATCCATGTGACGATGAAGATTACATAGTACATGATTCGTCTGTTTGTGAGATTGATGATGAGTCATGTAATGATTATTATTAGTCTTCAGTATAATTTGCTAATTTAATTTTATATTGTTTAATTCTATAATCTAAATTATAAGTAGTATAAGTAAATGTTATTGTTTAATTTATGCTATGTTAAATTATGTACATCATTTTCTTCTTATAACAATTCCTATTTTTTTTTTAATACATTTTTTATTCCGGACTTAACTTTTTTAATATAAATATTCCCCAAACTTGTAAATTATCAAAAAATGCGTAATTATTCAATAAAACAACAAAATATTACTCATCATAACCAGAACAATTAAATCGTAGAATAAAATGTTTTTGTCCACCTAGCTTGTACTAGGCGATTCAAAGTGCGAAGGTTCCAATAGAAGAATTTATTCATCATATTCATTTATATCATATTTATTCATTTATTCATCATATTCATTATTTCTTTATTTAATGTATAGCTATTATTTATTTAAATCGACATTAAAAAACAACTATCTAAAGTACGATTACTAAATGTATGTATTATATTAGCAACAGTAGCATCTTTTCAAACAAGAAAACGACATTAATATGAGGGTGAATCAAATATAAACCGGAATTTTACAATTACTTTCCTAATCACGAGCGAGCTGTCAGTGTAGGTTTTCACTCAGTTCTTTTGTCAGTACAGCCATGAGTAAGCAACAGGTTCCTTCGTCCGTTGCACAACGTGATATAATAAAGTTTTTAACCAAGGAAGGCGTTAAACCATCCGAAATATTAACACGGTTGAAGGTGCGGTATGGGGACCATACCCTGTCTAAGACCCAAGTGTTTGGTTAGGTCAAGAAGTTTAACAGTGGACGAGAAAGTGTGATAAATGTATGTCATAATCGACGTCCCCTGTCAAGTGTCACTGCTGACAACATTGGTGCAGTTTGCGACTTTATCGAAGGTGACCATCGGCTATCATCCGCTATCCATGAAATCGCTTTAAAGGTGGGTATTAGCTTTGGAAGGGCAGAAATCATCTTTGCTTCAATAAAATCTGTGCCCGATGGGTTCCGAAGTTGTTGACCGAAGATCAAAAAAACATCCGATTACAAATCAGTAAGTCTTCTGAATCGATTTCGGCGGAAAGGAGAGACTTTTTTGAAGCGTATCATGACATGTGATGAAACGTGGGTGCATTATTACACTCCAGAATCAAAAATGACGAGTAAGGAATGGCGAAGGAAAGACGAAACCTGCCCTGTAAAGGCGAAAACCTGTCTCTCAGCCGGTAAGGTTCTCGCGACGGTTTTTTCGACTGGATTGATTTTCTACATGATAGACGTACGGGTAATGCTGCTTACTACTGCCAGCAGTTGGAGGCAATAACATCCACTTACAAGAGCAAAAGACGTGTTGTCCCCCTCAGAGACGTCATTCTCCATGACAACGCCAGACCACACACAGCGGTTTTGGCGGAGGAAGAACTGGAGAATATGCATTGGGAAACCCTTGAACACCCTCCATATAGCCCAGATTTGTCACCCTCTGATTATTTTATGTTTGCGCCATTTTATGTTTGCGGAATTCACAAGCTTCCAAACCGCTGAAAGTATTCCGGTTTATATTTGATTCGCCCTCATAGTATAAAAAAAGCAATTATGGCGAACGCATCACACTTTACAACAGATACTCAAAATGGCTGCCACAAGTCCAAACAGCCTACCAAAATGTTCCACAAGCTTCTACCCTTCTCCAATTCCATCATATTTTTCCCATTATTTTTTACCACATTCGTATCGTTACCATAAATTTGTATCGGTACCATAAATTCGTATCGTTAACATAGATTAAATTTTTATCATATCCCCATATACAAAAATCTATGGGATTTAAATCTGAAGACCTGGCCGGGCAGTGAATGAACCACGGTAGTGCGTACCGAAGAATGTGGATTTTCTACTGACCACACATTATCATTGTGCATATGAAAAATGCCGCTGTAAACATAGCTTCCTCTATTGATAAAACTGTGTTCAAAAAAATAATTTCCAGCGCATTTTGAAAGAAATTGAATCTTATAATAGGGTCTCTTTCGTGTAGTGCATGCACTGGTTGAATATATGTTTGTAACTGCTGTTCATGTAATACTCGAAAAATAGATTTTTATGATATTTGACTTACAATAGCACCAAATCGTCTGGAATTTATTCTGGAATAATTCTCCACTAAATTTAAGATTTATTCCTCCCTGTTAAAAGTTCTAACTCGTCTCTGTCGTCCATGATTTAGCCTAAAGGTATTCGCGCTCCCTCTAAGGACCTGCCCTACAATGCAAGAACACACCAGGCACAAGCCACATCCGGAACAAAACCCGAAACGCTCGCTCTGACAGCTCGGGCGCCCCAAACTCCACCCCGCAAATACAGCTCACACCCCCGCACCTCAGAACCGGCCCTAAAGGGAACATTGACTTATCCCAGATATCTTAGATATCAGATATAAATAAAGCTCTATTTATTTTGTTATCCAGAAACTTTCGAACGGTTCGAGTTGTTCCAAGCAATACAGCCTTCTGCATGGCTCAAAAAAGCTGATCGTTGAGGCTCAATATTTTAATATTCCTTACCAAATTATTTGGGATGATTTTAGTTGATGACAATATGATCGGTATTGTTCCGACGCACTTCATACCCCATTGTCTTTTCACCTATTCTTGAAGCTCTTTATACTTCATATTTTTTTTGGTATGTTTTGCAATTAAATTATTGTTTGAGATAGCTATATCTATAAATAATATTTTTCTTAAAATTTTATCGATCACAACAATATCGGGCCTATTGTTATTTAATTTCTGCTGGGTAAGCACTGTTCGGTTCCAATACATTCTGTAACTGTTATTCTCCAGAACTGGTTGCGGATTATAATTAAATAAATGATAGCATGGGACTTTTTTTGATTCCTTTGTCGTCCATTATTATTCTGATCCACGCGGTGAAATGTTCAGTTGGTGTCTATTGGGATATATTTGTAAATGGGATTATTTGTAAATTGGGATATCTTCTTAAATGGCCCAAATGCATATCAATCCATTTATGAATAGTAAAATTATTTATGTTTTTTTTTAACATGATTCTGGTACAGAAACATTGATAAATAATTGACATCATTTATTCGACACGATTTGTCATATACATTATCCAAAGCTTACGAATGAATTTGTGCACTAATGTATTACTAGTATACTGCAGAGTTATTGAGAATTGTAGTTATCTCAAAAACTGTGCCTCTTACTAAAATTTTAGAAGAGGTATTTGTTATGTACAAAAGAATGTTATTTCAAAAAAATTTAAAGGGTACTTAAAAAAAACACCGATTTACTACTTTTTTATTAGATACCAATAACCCCTATCTATGCCACTATCTATGCACTAAACTTAAAATTTATTTTAAAATTTTTCATGGCCATACCTCTGCAAATATATATATATATATATATATATATATATATATATATATATATATATATATATATATATATATACATACATACATTCTGACAAAAAAAGTACCGGAAATTGGTCAATAAAACAAAAATTTTTTATTATTTTTCCAATTTTATTGGATCGCCATCAAAGTAGGCCCCTTCCGAAATAATACTCTTATGCCAATGAATAATCCAATTGTCAAAACGTGTGTTAAACGCATTTTCCGGAATCGACTTCAGTTCTCCCCGCGAATTCTCTTTTATGTCTTCTATCGATTGAAAACGGGTGCCTCGAAGTGGCAATTTGAGTTTTGGAAAGAGAAAGAAGTCGACCGGGGCCATATCAGGTGAATACAATGGTTGTTCAATAGTGTTTGTTGAATTTTTGGCCAGAAATTCGATCACAATGATAGCCTTCTGAGGTGGTGCGTTGTCTTGATACAAAATTCAAAAGTTTTCTTTCCACAAAACTGGCCTTTTTCGACGAATTTGCTCTCTCAAACTCCGCATAACGCTCAGAGAATATTCTTTATTTACCGTCTGACCTTCTGGCACTCAGAAAGTTGAGTGCACAACACCGCGATAATCAAAGAGAACAGTCAACATCACCTTAACTTTTAATCAACTTTGGCGTGGTTTTTTCAGTTTCGACTCGGTTTGAAGGCGCCATTCCGAATCTGGTTGACTGGTTTGCATGTCAAACTCGCATACTCATGTCTCATCACCAGTTACAATGCGTTTTAATAATGTGAAGTCGGAATTGACTCGTTCTGGCATGTATTCAGCGACCTTTACGCGATTGAATTTCTGAAGAAAATTCAGGTATTTCGGCACTAGTCGAGCCGCAACGCGTTTCATACCCAAACAATCGCTTAAAATGGTACGAATTGATTCGTGAGTCACAAAACGACCAGCGGCTATCTCTCTCAAGCTTAAATGACGATTTTCAGTCACAATTTCCTTCACTTTAGCGATGTTAACTTTAGTTGATGGCCGACCAGAGCGAGGCAAATCTTCCATCACATCTCGACCGCTTTTGAATGTACTGTACCACTCATATACACGTGTTTTTGATAAAGTCGATTCACCGTAAGCCTTCTGCATTTTCAGCGATTCGGCACACGAAATTCTATTTGCAATGCAAAATTTATGGCAAATTCTTGGTTCGATGTTTTTATCCATTGTAAAAATTGCAAAACACACTTGAGATGAACTGGCAAAATCGAACACTGTAAACAAACTAAATGACGGGCTTTTCAAATGATCAATTCTCGTACTTTTTTTCACGAAACCTGACCATTACGTCACAAACAAAATTCATCTGAACTAAGAATTATACATATGTCTGAGTTAGAGCCATCCAGATAACGATTGAGGCTAACGAAAAAGACTTTCGCACATTGCCGAGCCACCAATCAGATACCACCTCTCTAGTTCGCAAATCAGTCAATAAAGCGCTTTTTTGTAGTTTTAAATAATAATAATAATAATTTAGAAGGAATAAAATATAATAATAACATTTATTAAGATACTTGTTAATTTTACGCCCACCCATCATCGAAACACCATGATATATATATATATATATATATATATATATATATATATATATATATATATATATATATATATATATATATATCGATTTTCGAATATTTCATGTATCGAAAATATTTTGGTTTTGTAGGAATACGTTAATATATATATATATATATATATATATATATATATATATATATATATATATATATATATATATATATATATATATATATCTTATCTATAATTTTCGTTCTGTAGATCTGATATGTTTTTTGTTTTGCTTTGTCAGGAATACGTTAAGACCTCTATATTTTTACCGGTTTTTTATTAGAACTTTAACTATTTTAACATTGCTTTCTTTGTAAAATAGGTGCTATACGCCATTTTTTAAATATAAGATAAGATAGATTTCTCTTTTTCAAAATAGTTCAATAAATTAATCACCAGCTGTTGGGACTGAGAACTGAGTGGTTTGCCCTTCATAGCGACAAAATTATAAACTACGCAATATGTAATGAAAATATCCTTATTTTATCACTTAAACTGTGGGGTAAATGTTGAAAAATACTAATACGATAAAACTTTTATAACTAAACAAACTACAGAAAACGTCTATAATTTTAGGTTATATATCTTACCTATGATATGAGATGATTGAAAAATGACACGCAATTACACGATATAGCTAGGATAACCGGTTGTGTTGCTCTCTCTTTCTAACTTGTGTTAAATGCATTGATTATGTTTTTGAACTTACTTAAAGTAATACTTCTTTGCCTAACACGTTGCAAATTTGAAATAAGGATTTCCTAGCTTTCAGCTTACTGTTCTGACATAATCGTCAGGTTTCGTGAATCGGACTGTATGTTTGTGCGTACTGTTTCACGGATGGAAAAACATGTATTAGGTTTTTTTGGGAGTACATCCGGTTGTCGAGTTGGTCCCTGTCGGGAGCTTGCAGATGTTTCCCCAAAATCTCATTTTGCTTAAGTACCGAAGATGCCAAATGAGATTTTAGCGAAACGTCTACAAGCTCCCGATAGGGACCAACTCGACAACCGGATGTACTCCCGGAAAAAACGTCTGGCTCCGATCGTCTCTCCGAACTGCTTTCCTTGCGTTCGTCTAGAGCTCGTCTGATGACGGCTGAAAGGCTAGAAACCGGTCCCGAGAGACACGTGACGTCGCATGGTTGACAGTTCGGCGAAGGCGATCGGTGGCACCACGTGAAGAAATGGTGAAAGATTTCTGTAATATATATATATATATATATATATATATATATATATATATATATATATATATATATATATATATATATATATATATAGAGGGTGATTTTTTAGTGCGTCCTAACTTTAAATTCAAATAAAACAACGAAATTAGATGCCTTGAAACTATTTATTTTATGTGAAGGAATAATCCAATGGCATTAATGTTTCACAACAATTTCAGACAAATGTCTAGCCTGCCTCGGCTATTTGTGACAAAGTGTATTCTGTCAATCCAATTTTCGGCCACTTTTTCAAGCAATTGAGGTCTTATTCCCGCAATTGACAGAGTTATGTTAACTTCCAAGGCGTCAATAGTTGCTGGTTTATCGGCATAGACCGAAGAGTTGACATAGCCCCAAAGAAAATAATCTCCTCGAAATAATTTTCGCACCCAATTGATCCCTCGATAAATATATTGCTGCGATGCCTGTATGACATGCGGAGCCGTCCTGTTGGATTCACATCTCCATATCAATATCATTGAAATTCGGAATTAAGCCACGTAGTCGAATAACAAAACCGAACTTCCTGTGAACGGCGACGAATTGCTGAATTTGGATCTTCATCAACACTACCACAGCAATAGCGGCGGTATTTTCTGTCAGTGTTATATAGTTGTCAGTGTCATATAGCAAACAATTTGGTGAAAAATTTATTTCGAAGAATGCGCCTGTCACCAAGGTCACCAAGGCAGATTTAACGTCTTTAGATTATTTTCTTTGGTGTTATGTAAAATTTTGGTCTATGTCTATAAACCATCAACTATTGACGCCTTGGAAGTCAACGTATCTCGGACAATTGCGGATATAAAACCCCAATTGCTTAAAAAAATGATCGGAAATTGGATTGACAGAGTGCGCTTTGTCAGAAGTAGCCACGGCGGATATTTGTCAATTTTTTTTTCAAACAATAATGCCATTGAATGTTATTTCACTGTTAAAATAAATGGTGTCGAGGCACGTAATTTGATTGTTGTTTTATTTGAGGCAAATAGTCGAATAATGTTGAGGCAGTTGTTATATACACTAGAAGAACTTTCTTTTTTAAACCCAACTAAATTTTAATTAAAAATATCTTTTGTGCCTTCCCGTATATAAAATAAATAATTTTATTTAAGAACTGAACAAAGAATATTAGTATTCATATTTGCATCCATTTTCTCAACCAAGTTAAAAAGTGATGATAAGCGAAACAATGCCGGTTTAATTCTACTCAAAAGCCATTTTATGTTATAGATTCTCTGTTTTCTATTTAATTGGCGAAGAAAGTTATAACTCGTTTGGTGCACATTCTATTTTTAGTTTAGCTTTTTATAGTAGATTTTTCATTGAGCTTTGTAACATGTCGTTGTGAAGCTACCGCGACATGTTCTTATTTGTTATCAGGGCCCGTTGAAAATCAGTCCAGTCACTGGCAGGCTGGAACCCCATCATTCTGTATGGAAAAGGCATCTCTTTCGATACTGCGTCTCCGTACCTGCGATTGCAATTTCATTGCTTACAGTGTTTTTCGTAATGATTATTTCGTTACAAATTCAGGTATAGTATATTACATTGTATTTTTATCAAAACAATATTTACTAAGAACAAAATTCGTAGATAAATTCTTCTATTGAACCACTTGTTGTGAAACACTAAACTCTAAAGAGATTTACCGGTAAGTACTATATCACTTGTTTATAATTTCTCGACACGTGTTTTGCCACCCATATTAGCACCATCAGGAGATGATTCAATCTCTGAATCATCTCCTGATGATGCTAGCAGGGTTACCGTAAAGGCGCGTCGGTAAATTAAAAACAAGTGATTTGGTAAACTCAAAGAGATTTGCCACTTATTATGCCACATCATCTCCTGACGATGCTAACATGGTTAGCGAAACGTGCGCCAAGAACATTAAAAAAAGTGATTCGGTGTTTAGTGGTAAATCTCTTTGAGTTTAGTGTTTCACACCGAAGGTTCCAATAAATCTCTTTTTTGACAGAACTCGTAGTAAAATATCTTCGTTTTAGGATTGGTGGGATGCTTTCTTGACCCAAAAAAAATTCCCTCTTTGGCTGGGATATTTTCCAAAGATTATGCTTGCTGTTGTTATATCCCTGATGGACGAAGCCTATTTCAAAATTGCAGTATGGCTCAACGATAGGGGTAAGCTAAATTTCACAAAAGGATACAGAAGAATAACTTTTTTATTGAAAAATGTTTAAAGATCCTTCAGGAAGTAGAATATATTTCGAATATAACTTTTGATTTTTAGTTTTGTCATTTTTCTACACTATAGGCGTGCTTCTCTGAATAAAGTTAACTATTTACAATTCAGTGGGTTTTTGAATAATATCTAATATCTATCTATATAATCAACTTAATTCTCGGTCCCTACGTTCCAACGACTGCAGAACCCATTCGAATCAGTTTTTTTTCCACCGTATAATTATTTTAAAGCGTAATCTTTCAACTTAAAAACAAGGTATAATATTCGAGCCTAGTGTTGACGTACTCTGAAAAATCATTTGTAGACGCCATGTCGATATCAAAGCAGCATTTAAAGTATCTCTTTTGGCCATTCAGCAAAAAAATAAATGATGCGGGAGCTCACGACATAATTTTTGCGGCTTTGGGAGATTATGCTGTTTCGTATAGTACTTTTAAGAAGTGGTTCCAGTCATTCCGAACTGGAAATTATTTTTTATTTTAACTTAAGGGAATATTCTAGTATAGAATTTTGAAAAAATCGATTTTTTTCTTTTGCATATTTTCAAAGCTTAAACCTTTAAAAATATGTTCTTAAGAGGATTTTTCTAAATTCAAATTATTTTCGGAGATATAGCTATTTTAGCGACGCGGCATCTAAACCGGTGTGGTGTCGGAGCGGATCGAACATTAGACGGTAGAGATTCTCCGTCTACCGGCGGTCGTGCTTCCCCATAAAATCGTCCTTATTCTAGATAGAGGAAGGCCCAATGTATGGAGCAGGAATCGCAGATTAAAAAAATGTAAGTATAAAGTACCATCATATGAATTAGACTGCGCTAAACGTTGCCCGAAACTACTTTTTTCAAGCTGGCGTGCATGATATCTCAAGTTCTACTGAACCGCTTTATTTGAAATTTTATGTGAACCTTCTCTATACATCTCTCTATGAAGCATAGCAGGTTAAAGTAAAAAAATAATAATTTTTACTATTTTTAAAAAATTTGAACCTGTTAAAAAACGTAATTTTTTTTCAAACGGTCACCATTTTGTAAACATTTTTTTTTTACTTCTTCAATGAAGGGGCGATAGCGATATCTTTACTGATTAAGAATCCGTTGGATTTTTTTGTTTCAGATGACCAGAAGGGTTGGAACCATAATATATAAATAAACGAATGATAATAAAATAGATAGTAAAAAATATTCTTTGTTTTTTTTGTAGAGAGCTCGAAAAACTCCCGAAATTCGTGCCTCTAGACTAGAATACCCCCTTAAGCAAACATGAATGGAGAAGTGTGAGGGAAGTGAACGTGGCAAGACGAGCGGAAATCGGGAGCGATCATTATTTGTTAAAGATGGACATCGAAAAGAAGAAAGAAGGAAAACCAGATAAAAGAAAAAATAGAGTAAAGGAGAAAATAAAAAGCTATAGGCTCAAGGAAACGAATAACCAGAGGAAATACCAAGAGTTAGTAAACAGGAAATTTGAAGAACAAGAAGGAGGGAGAGGAGTAGAAGAAAAATGGGAGTTTTAGAAGGTTATAATACTGGAGGCCGCAAAAGAAAACTGTGGAACGACAAAAATTGAAAATTAAAACATGAGGAAAACCGAATGGTGAACAAAGGAATTACAGAGGAAGATGAAGGACCAAAAGGAAAAATGGAAAAGATATCTGGATACAAAAAAGATGAAGATCACGAAATATATAAAGAAAAACGAAAAGAAGTAAAGATAGAAGTGAAGAAAGCGAAGCAACAGCAAGCAAAACTACAGAGAAAACCAAAAGTTATTCGACGGAAGCCTAAAGCAGCTAAAACAGAAAAGTGAGTACAGTATGATGAATATAAAAGTCAAGAACGGAAATATTATTACAGAGGAAGATGGCATAATGGAAAGATGGAGAGAATATTTTTGAGAAGAACAAGAAAATCATATAGACGATATTCAACAAATAGATATAATACAAGAAGAGATATATAGGTTCCTGAGGAAAATAGAGAACAAAACAAAAAGAAATAGTCGGAAATCAAATAATTAGAGAAGACCTAAGATTGAATCTATAAATGATAAAATAGCGGAACGACAACTAAGGTGGTTCGGACATGTGTATCGCATGCTCGAAAACAGACTCGCAAAGAGAATGTACGAAGCGTGAGTGCAAGGAAAGAACTGTAAAGGAAGGCCAGGAAGAACATGGAACGATGGCATAAGGAAGAGGCTGGAAAAAGGAGCATAATATGGGATGAAATTAAGGAACTGACACAAGATAGGAAGAAATGGAGAGAGATGTATAGAACACAACCTCAACTCCATACGCCTGACACCTAACGGTATAAAGGTATGGGATTAAGTAAGTAATGATGCAAAACGTCCCGGACAGCCAAAAAAAGACCGAACAGGAACTCGGAGGAACACCGCAAACCATTTCTAAACGTTTACACAAGTTACGAAAAATTCAAAAGGAGAGTCGTTGGGTCTCCTAGCAACATACAATGGAAAATAAGAGTAGACGCTTTGATATTATAGTGGCATTGGTTTCCAGGTTCAAGAAAAATAACTTTCTACATAACATTGTGACTTGTGAGGAAAAGTGGATCCTAAACGATAGCCCAAAGAGGCGAAAATCGTGGATTAATCCCGGTGAGCCATCAATGCAAAATCAAATATCTTTGCAAAAAAGGTGTTGCTGTATACAGTGTATTTTTTTTAAACCTGACATAACCTAAAAGCTAACCTTTTTATTTGAAGTGATAGACTAGTACTTCCAAATGCAAAGTTGTAGGAAATAACTTGACTAAGAAAAATTGACAATGATTTCCGGTGTTGCCAGATTTGTTCAGTAGCTACTAAAACAATATTTTTTTTTAATTGCAACACCGTATTTTTAACATAATTTTTTAAATTCGAAATAAAAAATTTTCCTTTTTGGAGAAAATTTTTTGGAGGAATTTCTTTATTGAAGTAGCTGTTTTAGAACAATTAGCAAAAACAACTAAAATAATCTGCAGTCGGTAGGAACTAAAAAAAGCTAACGTAGCCTAAAAGCCTAGGAAATTAAATAAAAATTGTGTTTTCAAAGGAGCCATCATTATTATGCTGTCATTGTGTTATTTGCAAGCTAAAGCTTGAAGTATTTGAATGAGTATCTGGGGGAACAGGGCCTGGCAGTAATCCTTGTTGAGCAATAAAATGGCAATTATTGGGTCTCTTGAACAGTTTTCTGCGTTGACTTGTGAGGACAACACCGGAAAGCATTGTTTGTAAATTTCTTTTAGTCGAGTTATTTCCTACAACTTTGCATTTGGAAGTACTAGTCTATCACTTCAAATATAAAAATTGTGTCAGGTTTATGACACAATTTTATGTCAGGTTTTAAAATAATTACACTGTATATAGTGGGATCAGATAGGTATCATGTATTTTAAGTTGCTCCAATCTGATCAAACTATCACTGCTGACCGTTATCAGCAGCAACTGATTCATATTAGAAACGTTCAATACAACGCACGGTCGCGCACAGCAAGAACAACTCTGGAAACGATCACCGATTTGGATTGGAAGATTTTGGCATCCGGCTTATTCTCCATACTTGACCTCTTCGGATTTTCATCTCTTCTGATCCCTGTAACATCAGTTAGTTGATAGCCACTTCACATCTTTCCAGAAAGTCGAAAAAAACTTGCCACTTGCCTGAAAGCGTATAGATATAGAAAATGAGGGACATTAGTTCGAAATAAATTTAATAAATGTCGAAAAAGACCGAGAATTAAGTTGAGCACATAATAAAATAGAGACGATAACTTAGTGACAGGTATTTAAGGCCCATATGGGAAAGAATATTTCTTTCTGAACAATCCAATACTTAACTAATGCACTATGTATCAGTTCTTATATACCGATTGACATAAAACTATAAACACATCGTATTTAAGAATAACTTTTTTTGTGTAAGGATTATTATATGATTTATATAAAATATAAAATAACGTAATTTGTGTCCATGTTGAGCCAGCGAGGTTTTTCGGATAACGATTGTTGTGATTAATATTTATCGGATAATTTTCTAATGTGTACTTATTTAGTACATTTATTTGTTTTTAGTTTGATAATTTACTATATCCGTACATCCTATTATGGATATAGTAAATTATCCACTATTATATAGTAAATAAGAAATTTTATTCAGCTTAGAGAATTTGTTATGGGAATGCATATATAGTATGAAGGTATTGTCAGGCCTAGGTTCAGAGCGACGGGAATACACGTGCTAGTACTACAGAACGTCGAAGAAAACCCAAGTTGTTTCTTCTTGGGCGTTACAGTCCGTAACTAAACATTGACCTCCTTCAAACTTCGCCTTTATGCGGACAGATCTACAGCACCGTTTAACCATATTTTGATGTGAAGCAGTTCTTCAGCATTTCTTCTTGCATTGTCCTGCCACCGCGTCTTTTTTCTACCTCTCTTTCTGTTACCCGATTCATCCCACCATGATTCCCCTTCGCATTCGATTTTATGACATTTTCGCTACGTGACCCGTCCCTCAGAGTCACCTCACATTGTCTACAATATCCAGATCTTTGTACAGTTGCTTGAGTTCGAAGTTATATCTGATCATCAAATTTCTATTATATTATGCAGCAAAAAGTACTTTTTTTGACCACCAAGTTTGCCACCTTAGAATTCATGCTTTGAGAAACCACTAACTAATAGCTTACAGAGTATGGAAGACTAATTGAAAAGCCAACTGTATACTGCCAAATGAGATCCTTTGGGCTTTTTCCGTTTCAACCCAATTTTCATGTTGCCTTTTATACCACAACACCGACACCAACTCCTGGAATGGTCTCGTCGATATTCTGCAGAGGATGTAAAATGAAACGAAACTGTTTTTAGTGACCCATCAGACTCATTAGGATTAGGAAGCTATTATCGATGGTAGTATTTTACTTCAGGTATTCATGTGAGGTAACCTGACTATTAAGCTTTATATACAGACATTCTTGGAACATCACATATTGGCATGGCTTACAAAATACTCCAGAACCTAATTTTTCCGTAAAACAAAACAATACGAATATCCCATATAGCAATGGTATTATTAAACTTCTTAGATGTTTTCGGTGTCTATCTTCAGATCTTTCATCAATTGAGCAAGTATAGGGCATCATTGGAAGACGAATTTTGAAATTATCCAATCTGCCCTGAACAGTGGAAGTTCTAAAACATATGATACGCTAAGACCAAATTGATCATCGCATTCAAGCCATTAATTGTTTAAATTGTTGATATTAAACTCGAAGAGATTTACGACTAAACACTTTATTTCAAATAACTTTATCTTCTCGACGCACGTTTCGTTAATCATGTAATATCAAGAATGCAGCGTACAAAACAATTACATATACAGGAAAAGTTACCAAATTAGTTTCTAAATATTTATCCAAAACGAACAATATAAATATTGCTTCCAAAATAAACAATAGTCCTGGGCCCTTCATTAAAAACAATAAAAGTCAAACAAATAAACTCTATAAACCAGGAATGGATTTAATTTAGTGCGAGTCGTGTCCAAAAGTCTATGTTGGACAAACAGGAAGGTCTTTCTTTACTAGGTTCAATGAACATAAAAGAAAGTTAGAGTAAACAACAAAATAATTCTCATTATGCTAACCACTTAATGTTAGAAAATCATACTTTTAATGATAATTTTAAAATGTTATATAACGAAAATAAAGCTAAAAAAATAAATATTTTAGAGAGCCTAGAAATTAATAAAAGGGAAAATTTGGATATTTTGCTAAATGACCAGTTAGACTTGAATGGTTCGCCGTTATTAAACTTATATTGCCCTCCTAAACATTAAAAAATTGGATTTCCCCACTATCATTTGTTATGATATTATTAGGTCGATGGACACTTTAGGTTGTAATTACTTTTCTTGTTATTGCATACAATTGTTATGCATACAATTTTAAATACAGTGGAAATTTTAGATATTAATCTTTGCTTATTTATTTAAAACTAGCTGTACCCGGCCACGCGTTGTCGTGGCTCAGTCTAGTTAAATAATTAAATCAAAATGAAAATAAATCTATATCTATGAAAATTCAATTTAACAATGCAATCGGAAACATTGGAAATGCTAACTGACAGCAGCTGTCAAGAAGCACGCTGTCCGGCATGACCAATGTATGTATAGCAATGTATAGCATGTGCTGCTTTTACGTCCAACAGACGACGCTGTTTTTCAAAAGAAGCATGTTTTTACCTGACAGGTAAAATCATCTATATAATAGGTATATTATATAGATGATTACACATCTATATAATAGGTATATAAAAAGACGCGTGTAATCGAATGCAACTTTGTCAAAATTTCAAAGCAGTCGGAAAGAACTTTCGGAGATTTATGATTTTGAACAAACATTTACATTTTTATTTATACAGGGTGTCCGCTAATTAATGGTACACAGTACAACTGCAAATTTGTTGACTAAAAATATTGCGATTTAACCTAACTTACCTTAGTTCATAAGTTAATAGTAACCAGGATACAGGGTGTTAAAGTTATAATTTTATTTTCAATTTTCGTCAATAACTTTCTTAAATAGTATCTTTCTTGAACAAAATTTGGTAGTGGGGGTTTTTTAAGATAAAACATTTAAATTTCTCGAACATTCTTATGTAAATTATAGAGGGCGCTGTATGCGACACTTTTCTTTGTTTGAAAATATTATTTTATCCACCTTTTTTACGTAAACAAGGTATACCTTGTAAATGTAGCTCCGAGTTACCGTTTTCTAGATATCTGCATTTAAATTTGTTCATTGCACCGTTTTAAATTGCGCTTTTGAAACATAACATTTGTTTGCTTTCCTTTTTTTGTCTTAGTTCTAGAGGAATATTATCTGAATATTCGGGTAACTGAGTTTGAAGAAAATTAAAATATAGTTCGCCGTTTAAATTAGATGGTAATTCGAATGAACCATTGGGTTATTACATAATCACTATAATCATTACATAATCGCCAATAAGACCACACCAAACGTTAATTTTAAATTCATGTTAAAAATGGCATTCAGATACTAATAAATGTGGATTTTCTAAATCTCGCGCATGTTTATTTCTAAAATTAAATATACCTTTACGTGTAAACGTTGATTCGTCTGTAAACAATATTTTTTTTAAACATGAGGTCGACATTTTGCTGGGTACTACAGAAACAAGCAAATTCCAGTCTGGCTGGCAAATCAGCTTCCACTATATTCTGTATGGGCGTGAAGTAAAACGGATACAGTCCCTCGTCGTGAACAATTTTGCAAACGGTGGATTTGCCTACCCTAACTCCAAGGGTAATGCGTGTTGTGGTTACTTCAGGGGTTTCGGTTACGCGAACCACAATTTCTTCTTCCTGATCGGTGGTTACTCTTCGGACGACCTGCGGAATCTCGTTTCGGATGGAAAGAACCTCTTTCACCCATTCTCTCCTAGAGCTTTTTGAAAATCTTAAAATTCCGCTACCTTCGTCATGGATACATTTCCAAATATCTGCTATGATACTGGCGACCATTGAAATTTTCCTATGCATATATGCCTATCATATCTCGCATCTCTTCATTAGAAAACAATTTATGTCTGGATATTTTGTTCTTGATTTTAGTGAAAATCTTTCAAAAACTATTATAATAAAGATTTAGCCTCAAGGCATTCGCAGTCCCTCTAACGACCGGCCCTACAAGAACACACCAAGCACAGGCCACACCCGGAGCACAACGCGATTATAGCCCACACCCGACATATCCCCGCACTGCATAATATCCATATATCCCATATCTACATCGGTCATCCACCACATTTCCGTCCCGAACTATGTTCTTGAAGTAATTTCTGGCAGGATAACTTGGTCTTGTATGGCCAGTAGGAAACCTTCTGTTTCCGGAAACATATGTCCGGGATTATTTAAAACTATTTCAACTATTTAAATACTCATAAAATTAAATATTAACAATCAATGCAAAAGTCACCTTGGTATATTTGTTTTAATCATAGAAATACTTTAAGAAAAGTGTTTGAACAATTGAAATGAACAATTTAAATGCAGATATCTAGAAAACAGCAACTCGAAACGATATTTGCATGATATACCTTATTTACGTAAAAAAGATGGACAAAATAATATTTGTATTAAAAATACGTATCCGCTAAGGCGCAAAAAACTTGTGACTTTTTAAAAGTAGAAAAGTGTCGCAGGCAGCGCCCTCTACAATCTACATACCAATTTTCGAGATATTTAATTTTTTTATCTTAAAAAACCCCCCACTGCCAAATTTCGTTCAAGAAAGATTCTTTTTAAGAAATTTATTGACGAATATTGAAAATAAAGTTAAAACTTTAACAGCCTGTATCTTGATTACTATTAACTTTTGGACTAAGGTAAGTTGAGTTAAATCGCAATATTTTGACCCAAAAAATCTGCAGTTTTGCTGTGTACCATTAATTAGGGGACACCATGTATAGATGATTTAGTGTTTATTTATTTATTTATTTCAACTTTATGGTCTGCATAGGACCACTCTAGTCAAGTTATGGTTCAGGTCCTTTTTTCTCTTCTCAGCCCAATACTTCTTCATCCACTCTGATCGTAATTTCCTTTCCTCCTCCGGAATCACTCTTCCTGTCCTCTGTCTGTTGATCCTTGCCTGTAGTGCTGTGTGTTTGTCCTGCAATATCTTAAGTGCATCTGACTTGCATTTTAAATCTTCCATTGTGATGTGCAACTCTCTCATGTCTTCCTTAAGTTCTGTGATCCATCTAATATTGCTTTTACTATTCCAAAATTTTTCTATTATTCTCCTACTGATTCTACTTTCCGGTGTCCTTACTAGATGCCCCAAGAAAGATATTCGCTTCTTTCTCATAGTCTCGTCACTGGTTCTATTTCCTTATAGACGGTTTCATTGGAAGCCAGTCTCCAGACTCCATTTACTTGATAATTTTTATTCAAACAAGTTCTCACTATTCTCCTCTCTGTCTTTAGTATTCCATCTATTGCAACGGTGTTTGTTGTTTTGAATATTGTTTCACATGCATATGTAATTTGAGGTTGAGTGACCGTTTTGTAGTGTTTTAATTTGGTTGCTATTGAGAGACATCTTTTGTTGTATGTGTTCTTGGTCACATGCTGTGCTCTAACCAGTCTATCTATTCTACTTTGCCATGCTGGTTTTTCATTCAAATTGTATGTGATTATTTCACCTAAATATTTAAATCTTTCCACAATTTTTATCTCTTGGCTACCCAGTTCAATTTTGTTTACTAATGGAAGTTGAGTTGACATGATTTCTGTTTTTTCAAATGAAATCTTCAAACCAATATTCTGAGCTATTTCCTGTAAAGATTTTATTTGTTGTTTTGTTTCCTGAATGTTATTGGCCAGAAGAGCTAGGTCATCAGCAAACCCTAGACAATTCAAATGTATGTTGTCCTTTTTGGTTCCAATTTTTATATTTTTTGGGTTGTTCTTGTACCATTCTCTCATTATATACTCCAGTGCACAGTTAAAAAGAAGAGGTGATAATCCGTCACCCTGTCTCAAAGCAGTTTTTACCAAGAATGGTTCAGAAAGTTCTCCCCTGAACTTAATTTTAGAAATTGTATTAGTTAGAGTAAGTTCTATCAATTTGATCAGTTTTGGGTGAAGTCCAAAATGTCTTAAAATTTTTAATAATGATGGTCTGTGGATGGAGTCGTATGCTTTCCTGAAATCTATAAACGTTATCCAAAGGGGGTTGTTTCGTTTTCTATAATATGCCATGACTAGCTTCAAAGTAATTATTTGTTCTGTGCAGCTTCTCCAAGGTCTGAAGCCTCCTTGGTATTCACCTAGCTCTTGATCTAGTTGTTGTTTAATCCGATTATATAGTATCTTAGAGAAAATCTTATATGTGCCGTCTAGTAAGGAAATACCTCTGTAGTTGTCTGGATTACTTCTATCACCCTTCTTATGAAGTGGGTTGATTATAGCTGTTGTCCATTGTTCCGGGAACTTTTCTGATATCCAAACCTTATTTAATATCATATGGAGGGAGGTCTGGGTTGTACTTCCGGCGTATTTCCACATCTCTGCAAAAACCTGGTCTTCACCACATGCTTTGTAGTTTTTCATTTCCTTAAGTGCTGTTTCAACTTCTTTTGCTGTAGGTGGGTTTATATTTTCCGGTTTAGTTTTTATAGGGGTCTGTGTATCAATAGATAAAAGTTCCTCAGGTTTATCACAGTTCAAGAGCTTGTTAAATGCTTCTGCCATGATCTCTGCATTTTCCTTATTATTATGTACTGTTTTTCCATCCATACTCTTCAACAATAATGTAGGGGGGTTGTATTTTTGCAATTGTTTATCAAAGGCCTTGTAATAATCTCTCGAATTTGTTTTATAATAATTTTCCTCTATTGAGTTTATTAAATCTTTTTGATACTGTCGCTTAATTTTTTTAATGATTTTGGTGAATTCTTTTCTGACATTCTTGAGGTTAGTGGCGTTTTCTTCTGTTTTGTGAGCTTGAAATTTCAACCAAGCCTGATGTCTCTCCTCATGCATTCCGTCACAATCAGAGTTCCACCAGGCATGTCTCTTCCGCGGATTTAATGGGGCTAGATCTTTTGCATTCTGTTTAAGAATTGGTATTAGTTCTTCTAAATTGTCTGTTAGTCTTGTGGCTCCTGTTCTTTTCTGGTATTGGTCATTCTGGATTAACTGATGAGGGTCGTATGTCCTCTTCTCTCCCTCTATGTTTTGTCTTTTCCTTCTTAAAGGGGTAAATTTAATCTTTATTTTTATTAAGTAATGATCTGAGCCGGTGTCCGTTCCTCTTAGAACTTTGACATTGTGGATTTCCTTGTGAAAGAACTTGTCCATGCATACGTGGTCCAGCTGCCATTCCCCTTTTGTCCAGTCAGGATGTTTCCAAGTTTTGAGTTTATTTGGTTTTCTTTTAAAATATGTAGACTTGGAGATGAGTCCATGCGTTCTACAAATTTCGATGATTCTTTGGCCATTTCTATTAGTATATCTATGAGGAGCCCACTTTCCAACTACATCTCGATACTTCTTTTCTTTTCCCAATTGAGCGTTAAAGTCCCCTATAAGGATCTTGACATGATTCATATTTACTTTATTCATTGTCTGATCAAGGAGATCCCAGAAATTATCTACTTCTTGCATAGTTTTTGTTAGGAAGTTTTTTTCATTAGTGGGGCCATGGGCATTTATGATGGTATAAAATTTGTTTGTGGTTTGTAAAGTTATAGTTGCAATTCTCGGTGAAATGGCTTTAAACTCAATTATGGAATCCATGATTTTCAAATTTACTATAAATCCTGTACCAAATTGGGGGCATTGCTTCATGACTCTTTGTCCTGGCCTCCCATTGTAAATTCTATATCCTTGTGATTCAAACGGATCTTCTGTTGAATTTCTCATTTCTTGGAGCCCTGCTAGTAAAATGTTTTGCCTGTCTAATTCATCTGTGAAGTTCTTGAGTTTTCCGGTTTTCAGTAGAGAATTTATATTATGTGTTGCGATGTAGTTAATATGCTTATGTTTGATTCTGAATACATGTGACTTCGAATGCTCCGATTCATTCTTGCCTTCTAGGTGACTACCCACCGAATCCGATGTAGTCTTCTCCTTCCTCGAGGGGTTGGACGGTGGAAATTTTTTCCTAAAAGACCTTTCCATATCTGACTGTCGAAGGCTATCAACCTTAAGTGGAGCAAGCTCCAAGTTACAACTACGGCTGTTAACCATAGAGGATATTTATTCAGCCGCCACTAACATGTGAAACAGACGCTGTTGGGTACCGCCACTAACATGTGGAACCGTCGTACCCTTTGGTGCTAGTTTTGGTCCGCCCTGGGTATTTTATTTCCCCAGTACCCACCATATCTGGTGAGCATTCCACTATCCGCCACCTGTGGAGGCGCCCGGTAGGAGACTAGCAAACTCCCGCGGGATTTAGTGTTTACTAGTAAATCTCATCGAGTTTAGTATTTCACACCAATAGAAGGATTAATAAAATTTTGATTGTTTATTATTTTTGGATTTAACTTACCTTTGTGTCAGAAATAAAGTTTATAACTAATTCATGGTGTTTATATTTATGTCAGTCGGCATATTTCTAATAAAGAGATTATTACTGTTATTTTATTTACCATTGTTTGTTAATGCTGCTCAGAAAATTATCGACTTGAAACGAAATATGAGAATCACCTCATTGGCAAAGTAGCTTTGGTTTGTATATAAACTATTTTATGATTTTTACACCCCATTATTGTTATTATGTAATGATGTTAGTATGTAGAGTTAAAATAATCGTTAATAAATGCATGACAAACAACATTTTAGTGCATTTTATTTTGAACATAGAGAATAAAGTAACTTGTTGTTCTTAATTTCAGTTCCAATTCGTCAATTCTTTTCTGTCGTTGTTTTACATTGCATTTTACCTGCAAGACCAAGCTAGACTTAAGGAGGTAATATATAAACTTATATAACTTTAGATGTTGAATATTGCTGTAGACTGATTAGAGTTTTCTGATATTTAGTTTTAATGAAATTTTAAAATAATTCTAATAAACCTAAAACCATTTTTGAATTGCTGGTTGAGATGAACGTTCTGAATATCGAATTTGTGCAAACTGAGCCCATTCCAAATAAAAATACAGGATTTTTCCAATAGGGGCGCTCGAACTTTAACAATGTATAACGGCCATGTTGGTGAAGCTACAGTTGTCAAATTTGGAGATTATAGTAATTAATGTTGGGCAAGTCATCATGCAAAGTTACAGTGTTGAGCACCACGTGCAAGTCATTAAATTTTACTGTCAAAATGAGTGCTCAGGTCGAGCTACGTTACATGATCTACGTAATTTTTACGTTGGACACAATTGACTATTCGTCGTTTGATGAACAAATTCGAATCAGCTGCTTCAGTAAGCAATCAAATAACACCCGTACATCGTCGAAACATGAGGTCTGAAAAAATCATTACTGCAGTGAACGAGAGTGTGCAGGATAACCCGAGGCAATCGATTAGTCCTCATGCCCAAGAACTTGGCCCTGCGCAGACAACTTGGCGAATTTTACGTCGAGACTTGGTCGCGCACCCGTACAAAATTCAATTGACCCAGGAACTGAAGGTAAACGACTGATTGGGCTCTGGAACTGTTGGAGGTGGACCCTGATTTCGGACGGAAAATCATCTTCAGCAACGAAGTCCATTTTTTGATGAATGACTGTCAACAAGCAAAATTATTGCATTTGGGGAGATAAGAATCCACATGAGATTCATCAGTTGCAAAGCTTCCAAAAGAGGTCACTGTTTGGTGTGGATTTTGGTCCGGAGTCCGGCGAGATGTACAGCTCGATGATAACTATTTTTTTTTGCCTAAATTGGAAGATATGGATCTCAACAACAAGTGATTCCAGCAAGACGGCGCCACGTGCCACACAGCGCATGCAACAATGGATCTTCTGCACGACAAATTCGACGGCATGGTTATCTCACGACCGAGCCGCACTTGATGGTATGATTTAACGCTACTAGACTTTTTTTGTGGGGCTACGTTAAATTACTGGTTTATGCGAATCAGCCCCAGACGGTTCTTGCCTTAAGTCAACATAACAAATGCCATCAATGATATCGAGCCCGATTTATGCGGACAATTGAACATCTCGAATACGTGCCGCCCAGCGAAGCTGCGGCACGATAATTTATTCCATACATAATGTAATCGAATACTCTTTGAAATAAAAAAAATGATTCTCATATCCAACTTGTTTTATTTACATTTAAAGTTCGAGCGCCCTTAATAGAAAACTATATGTAAATTCTAACTAAATTTCAGTGACGGCTCGTGAGGGAAGGCGTTGGGGCGCCGCCACTCCATCATTTATCACAGTAAACAATTTTTCAGAGCAAAACACTATATTTTATTTCCGTTCAGTTTCTTTCCTTTAACTCATTTTAAGATATTATTAAAAATTAAAATCTCCAAAAATAGAAGAACGTCTCTCGACACCAAATAATGCGAATAAAAATTCCATCCTCTCGCCACAATTTTTACATCGTTGGTCGGACGTTTACCTCCAGCGGCCCCCCTCCAGCTCTTTGTTGGTTGCCAGAATTCGGGAGTTTAACTGATTTCTAAAACGTGCGATTTGGACGTAGATTCCCTGCGACCGAGCGTATCGGTAATTAGTTTTTAAAGCTGATTTGACGGGTACGGAGCGTTTGTTATGTCTTGCGTCGCGTATTTCGTTCGCCTCGCGAATACTTGTTTTGATTTGGGATTTGCTACGTGTGTACGCACTGAATAGTACTTTTTAAGTAAAAATATTTTTAAATAAAAATAATTTCCTGGTTCATCTCCTGTATAGGGTTTCAATAGCACGAAAAGTAAAAAGGAGGAAGGGGAAAGCAAAAAAATCTTCAACAGCACTATTTTCTTCTACGCCCTCCTACTTTAAAAACCCACGAGCCACCACTGCTAAATTTATAAAATTGTTTTTAGTAGTATTCGTTCTTGTAGTTTTGTATTTCTAGAGCAAAAATTAGTCCTTTAGTCCAGTGTGAATATATTTTTAAGACTAAACTCAATATAAATACTGTCGTGAACATTTTGGTCGAAAAAATCTAATTAACTCGACTTCAGAATAAAGTGTGCACTGCATAAAGCAGTGGTCATGGAAATGATAGTATGTTTTTGTGAGATTTAAGTCCTGCATATCTTACCGAGATTTTGACTAAGTTAGTTAAGGCATATTTTGCCCGGTTAATGGTTATACGAGTGTCGTTCGTAAAGTTTTCGGTCTGACAAAAAACATCTAAATTTTTGAGAATTACTTTAATTTGTTCCAATGTTGTTACCTGGCAATTCAATACAGTTAAATCAACAACCTTCCAACTTTATGGATAACAGTTGTCGCGAAGTGAAGCGAATCTTTGTACTAACCAGAAAACCGAAGCCATAGCTTTTCCTACAGAGGGAACTGTTTTCGCATTTTTTTGGTGTTTCCCACCCACTGTTTGGCCTTCTGCTTCCCCTCTAACATGTAACAATGAATATATGTTTCATCTACTGTCATAAAACGTCGCCAACACTCTACAGAATCACGTGTAAAAAAGTCTATACACACTTGAATGGAAATGGAAATGTATATTCGAATGCATTTTTGGTCGACTGTTAACAAATGTGGCACCTATCGGACAGAAAGTTTTTTCATACCCAAAACATCGTGTAAAATGTAATGGACACACACAATGGTTTATTGAGATTTTTACAATGTCAGCAAGTTCACGTACCATCCGTCCAGAGTGTTCATTATCTTCAATATCTATTCGACCACGTTTAAATCCAGCAGCCCACTTTTTTACCATCGAAAACGAAGGAAAGGAATTCTTTAAAGTGGAAGCAAACTCTTTTTGTATGTCTGTCAGGCTTACACCCTCAAAACAAACTATTTTATAACAGTTCGAACTTCAATTTTCGCTCCATTCTTCACAAAATACCAAGACGTGTGTGCTGTACTCGATAGTCACAAACAAGCAACGAAATTCACGTGTCTAAAATTCGCAGCACGTCATTGGGTCTTTCTTGCGCTATTTTTCTGTCAGGCCGAAAATTTTTCGAACGGCCCTTGTATCTAAAATAAGAAAGCTCATTTTAACTTTTTATCAAATGTTGACTGCATGAGGTATAACCTGTTTTCAAAAATTCTGCAATGTAAAACTACTGGTACTAGTAAAGCGATTCAGGAATGTCTTTGATATATCTGAATATTGTTAACGAGGTGCATAATGCTGGACGAATAGCGCTGATATGCAACTTACAAAAACAAGAGATTGTTTTTAAAAGATTTTTAAAGGATTATCAATATCGAGAGTTTTATATTTTTATTTGTAGATATTACATATGCTTGAGAAAGATATGTTGAGTATTTTGGATAAATTAAAGCAAAAAGCTAACTAATAAAAAGTGCCGGTCGTTAGCCGCAGTCGTAGATAAGTGACTTGAAGTCACTGTGTCGGCACCGTAGTTGGCTCGGTAGCTGGTTTGATTCCCTCGCTTGGCTGGATGTTTGTCTTTGTGATTTACCCAAACTTTAAAAGGGATAGAGCTAGGAATAGTGGGTTCGATTACCGGGATGGATGTTTGTGGTTTGCCTAAACTTTAAAGAGGCTAGAGTTGAATACGGAAATGTTAGACAGACGCTAAATGGCCATAGTAACCGATGCTTCTATAACCATAATATAAAAAATATAATGAAAAGCGTCCTGGTTTAGTCAAAACGAAAATAGTTTGTCAGCAAGACAATGCAGATTCAGATCGTCTGACCATCACGCCCGAAAAAAAAAATCTTCCACATTTCGATGTGGATGTTAGTTTTGAAGAACTTAACTGAATTTTATCAAGGCATAGTCATATTTGGATCATCCCTAATCCAAAAATATCAAGCTAGCACGATATTATTCTTAAATTCAAAACGCATAGATCTGTTTTTTATGTTCACTTCACATACTTCAGTCCATTCTTGTGTATATCACCAAAACAAAATGTCTCTGTCTCATGCAGTTAAATGTCTATTCAATCGTACAAACTGTTGATATGTTTACCCAACATGTAATTTCACAGAAGGCTCTTGACTATACCTACACCGAAAACATTCACAACTTTCCGGTCAATTTAATATCGGGTGGTCCGAAAAGTTCGTATGGATTTTTATTAAGAAAAAGAGAAACGCAAATATTTATTTACTCCATTATGTAATTACCATTATTATTTACAACTTTATGCCAACATAGTGGTAGGCCCATAATACCTTTCTGCCAAAAATTACTGATCAAAGATGCTGATCTTCCAGATCAAAATCTCCGCGACAAAACAACTTTGCACCGTAGTCTCCTCAACGGAACCCTCTCCGTAGACAGCACAAATGTTGTTTTTGTTTGGACAGCGTTCTTGCCATTTTTTAATTAAATAAACATAATGTGGCGTAACTGCAAGTCATCGGCCGAAATTGTCAATATGAATCAACTTCACTAACTGAAGGCAAATCAAAGCAAACCTTGAACGTAACGTAAACATTGTAAATGCCACAGGAATCAATAACATATAAATAAACATCACTAATCCAAGACAGATTTTAGTTTACAAGAGAAATTAATGGAAAATCTCTACAAACTTTCCGGAAAGTTTAGTAAATAATATTATTTGGGAATTAGTGTATAATCAAATTAGAACAGCGTTTCTCAACCTTTTTAGTGTCGCAACGCACTAAATAGCCAAAAAGTTAAGTAAAAAACGTTGCGACCCCCTGACTACAATATGTTAATTTGACGTTTATCACAGTTTTACATCAACCCATTAACACGGCGGCGATTCGTCCTTTTTTCAGTAACGTGATTTATGAAGAATTGTTTATATTTTTAAATAGCTTATAAAATCCTACGAGCGTATTCACACGCTTACGAATCGTCAATGACAGATGTATGTGTAACTGGGCCATTACACTTACTGCACACAAACACAAATACCGAACTACAAGACTTGTGTAATCCCTTGTTCTTAATTTACTATTACCAGTTCGAATCTGTGCTCTACACTTACACGTACCTGTAAAATGACCCGCCAGCCCGCGCATGCGAGACGGATCATTCGTCCCGAACGCGCTTAGGCAGGTAACGAGACGAAGAGTTTCATTGTTAAATGCGTTTTTACAAAAACAAGTACTACGATTTCTTCTCTCACCCAATGTTAAATACTACGATTTCATCTCTCACTTAGAGTTAAATAAATTAATAACAGTGTGGTATAAAATAAATTAATATTATTAACTAAATTGACAAATTTGTGACAAAACGAAATGCACCATCTGCATCTGGTGAAACAGTAAAGAAAAAGACAATATTGTGGTCTTGACCAATGAAACATATCTAAAATATAGGATTATATATAGGAATAAAATATGGATTCATTGCATTGGATGACAAGCCGCAATGCGTTGTTTGTTATCAAGTTCTGTCCGCGAAAAGCATGAAGCCTTCAAAATTAGTCCGGCATCTGGAAACAAAACATCTGTCTTTACAAAACAAACCGTCAGAATTTTTCAACCGTAAATCACTCGTCTTGAAAAATCAACAAATTAAGTGTAATGAGACCGCAACACTTCAAGCTTCCTATTTAGTAACATTAAGAGTGGCCAGGGTGTCTAAGCCCCACACGATTGCAGAGAATAGAGAGAGAGAGATTGCAGATGATAAGTCCGGAAGAAGCAAAAAAGTTGAAACCTATACCACTTTCAAATGAGACAATATCGAGACGTATTAATGAAATGGCCAATGATGTTCACGATCAAATAATTGAAAATTAAATTTCAGTGAATTTTTTGCTATTCAATTCCACGAGTCGACAGTCGTGACGAACACAGTTCTTGTGTTTTGTCCGATACGAATGCTAGGGGTCAATTAAAGAAAATATACTATTTCGCAAATCAATCCCTGGTCAGGCAACTGGCGAAGGACTCTAAAGTTTTTATTGATGCAACACAAAATGAAAACTTGGATTTTAATAAATGCATTGCGGTATGTACTGATGGCGCCAAAGCGATAACAGGGAAGAACAGTGGTGTGATAGTAAAATTAAAAGACAATTATGCCACATATGGAATGGATGCACTGCTTTCTTTCTAATACGCTTACTACAAAAAGATGCCAGATAATTTACAAAATGTTCTCTCAAAAGCCGCAAAATCTGTTAATTTTAAACCGTTAATTAAAAGCCAACCATTGCAGACTAGTCTGCTTTCCACATTGTGCGAAGAAATGGGTGTCAAATACGACTCACTGCTTTTCTATACTGAAGTCAGGTGGTTGCCACGAGGAAAAGTTCTATTAAAGCTTTTTGAATTGCGAAATTAATTGAAAGTCTTTTTTACAGATAAAAAGAGCTCATTTTCAGAGTTTTTACAAAATGAAGAAACTGTATTACTGTTGGCTTACTTGAGTGATATATTTTCACAATTTGAATGACTTGAATACGTATTTACAAGGTCGTAACAAGAACATTTTACTAATGACAGACAAAATTAATACCTTCAAGATTGGTATTTGGATTATACGCCTTGAAAAACGCAATTTTGATGCATTTAGTTTAATTTCGAATTATATTACCAAAAATATGAATTTAGAAAATTATGTTATTGATTGCATGAAAACGCATTTATGCGAATGGAAAATTCAGTTACTGGAATATTTTCCAGATAGCAACGATAATTTGTCGAAAAGATGGATTCTCAATCCGTTTGATAAAAATGTTGTTGCAGATCCTGAATTGCCTATTGAGATGCACAACCAACTTATTGAAATATCGGCCGACAAAACTCTACAACTAGAATTTTTAACTCAAGATTTCAAGATTTAGATAAGTTTTGGCATGCCCGACAATGTGAATAAAGATGTCTAGTACGGAAGCTTTGAAAACATTGATCCCTTCGCTACTTTTTACGTATGCGAAAAAAGCTTCTCATCTATGGTAGCTTTAAAAACTAAATATAGAAATTATTATTATTATCATTATTATTGTCACTGGAAAATAATTTACTTATGTGTGTTTGCTATGATGATCCACGTATAGAAAAACTTTTAAGTGAAAAACAAAATCAACCGTCGTCAAAAGAGACTCTAAATTGATATTTTCTTTATAGCAACTGGCAGCTCTATTAATTTCCAGACAAGTTATTGGCAACTTGAAAGAATCTGCTTTGCCGTATATGTTGGAACATGTACGATTAGCCAAAATGAGTTTTGATATGTGGGGCGCATTAAGTCCATTAGGAACAAAACCCCCACCAGGCCAAAGTAATAGTTCAGATTAATTCACCGAAGAATGTAGTTGATATTTTTTATTGTTTGTTGGTATAGATAATGATGACCTTGATAAGACTGAAGAAACAAAAGATGAAGAAAATAACCGCCCAGAACGAGTAACCAAAAGAAGCATGAGCCAAGCTGAATTGGAGAGTTCATTATACAAGGTATTTAATATGAGATATTCGTAATCATTAACATTTTAATGTTTCTAACTGGAATTTTGTGTTTCCAATATAAAAAGTCCAAAATGGGGGTAAGTGGTAAAGTAGATAAGCATGTCATATTAGTGGATCACGCACATATTTAGCTTGTAGTTTACCACTACAATTCAAAGACATACGAATTATAATACATCAGTTTAATAAACATTAATTTTCTCTATCTTTTTTATTCTTTTCTATCCCCCCGGTACAGTTGACTAGACATATTTTCAACAGTATTTAAATACTTATAGAATTCACTGAGAACTGCGTGCGTCTAAATGTGCTGCCTACCGGATCGGTATATAGGCGGCCGCGCGATTTTGCGGATTTTTCAACCATTTAGTCAGTTGAACAATGTTTAAGATTATGTTATAAAGCAGAGATATATGTGGCAGAGCAATAAAAAAGGTAAAACCCGTAATTTTATCGCATTTAAATATAATTGTTGTGTATATACATTTAACATACACCCTATGGAATGATAATGGAGTATTTGTTTCAATAGAAAATAATATTTTTGTTTGTCATCATCAATTTTGGGTACAGCCGGCTGGATATTGGGAATAAGTTACTATAACATATAAATATTTTTCAGATAAGAAAAGGCCGCTAAGCGATGCCAAATTAGAGCAGATTTTACAAGATAGTAATTTTATGGCATCAAGCGATGAGGGAAGATCCTATTCCTACCTTTTTACCAGTAATCGATAATAAAAATAATTCGTCAGATGATAAGATAAAATAATGACGATGATGTTTTGAATGCAACACTTGTACCTAACTTAGATAACAGCATTATAGATATATAATCTATAGAATTATTTTTCGTCAGAAGATGAAATACCACTTGCAATACTCTTCCCGAAGGCAACTGAAAAGACCTCAGCCAGAAAGAAAAACCCAAAACCTCGTTTATTACAATGGAACGAAGGAACATTCGAACCAAATGTTGGTAAAATCGCAGAAGAAAACTGGTATGTAGGTAATAAGAAAACATTTTCACCTTTTGACTGCTTTAGTCAATATTTCAGTGACAACTTTTTGGATATGTTATCTGAACAGAGTAACATCAAAGCTATGCAAGACAATGGAATAATTTCAAATTCCACTCACGATGAGTACAGAAAATTAATAGAAAGTAATATCATTAAGGGCTGTATGAGGCTTCTTAGAATTAGCATGTATTACAATCGTTCATTATAAATTCCAATAGTTAGTTGTTTGCCAAGAAATAGATTTTTTTTAAATTTTTAAATTTTATGCACTTTGTTGATAATCTAACTACATCTGAGCAAATAAAACAAAATAATCGACCCTGGAATGTACAACCAATTATTGACTTGGTAAGAAAAAAATGCACCTCCTTACCTCGAACACCACATCTGAGTATATACAAACAGATGATTCCATTTATAGGTTCTAATATTCTTTTACAGTATGTGAAGAATAAACCCAACCCAGTTGGATTAAAAAATTTTAATCTAATTTTTAACCTCAAGAGTTAGTTCTAGATTGTATTGCATATCAAGGAGCAAAAACATGGCCGGGAGGATCTCCTGATCCAGAGCTGGGTATTGGAGGCATGGTTGTTAGAACTTTAACAAATAATTAGCAGCAGGGCATGCTGTGTACATCGTTACTTCACTGGTCTGAAACTTTTAGATTTCCTATACGAAAAATACTGTATTACACCAGAACTATTCTTAGTTCAAGATTAACTTCTGAAACAAATCTGAAAAGCAAACTTAAGACTGACAAAGAGTTGTCCAAAAAAAGACGAGAAAGCTTTCAAGAGTTAATAAGCGAAGATGGGAAATTATCTGTTACTAAATAGTTTGACAACAGATCTGTCTTGGTAGCTTCATCCTCCGAGGGTTCTGATCCAATTGTAGGAGTTAGAAGATGGGATAAAACGTATTCCTATATTAATATACTCCGTCCTTACACAATTACATGTTACAACAAATTGATGGGAGGGTCGATCTGTATGACAGATTTATTGCATATTATAGAATTGCTGTAAAAACGAAGGAAGTGGTCTATTAGATTCTTCTTACATTTCATAGCTCTTGCAATTGCAAATTCATGGGTGGCATATCGGTTGGACCAAAAGGCTTTAGGACCTAAAAATGTAATGGACTTATTGACATTTAAAATATACATAGGAGAATGTCTTGCAGGAGCTGCTTATGCAAATGGATCTAAGGAGCTGCTAAAAAAAGTGGAAACAACCATCTTCCTATATGTGCAGTCACTGACAAAAATAAATTTAGGAGGTGCAGAAACATCGGGTGTAAAGGAAAAACTCGTTTTAAATGTGTTGAATGTAATATTTTTCCGTGTATTAACACAGAAGGACAGTATTTTTTTGAGTTTCACAATTAACACAATTTATTAGTTTTTTTGTAATAATAGATTAATAAAGCATTACAATACCAGCAAGTAGTATTCGTAGTCTTTTTAAAATTTCAAAAATACAATTTTTTACCCAACGTCCAGCATACTGCAGATATGTTTTTTGCAAAAATTTAAGAAACATTTTTGGAAAAATTATATTTGAACATTAAACTTACCATAAGTTACCAGAAATTATGTCTAAAAATTATTTCATGAATTTTTTTTTCTTATGGGACCGAACAAGAAACCATTATGCGCAAATTATTTTCCCATTCCTAATACCAGGTGTGTCGGTAATTAGTTTGCGGTTTTTGTAACAGATTTTACTAGCCATAAGTATGCGATGTTATGATTTGATCCATATGTAGTTTTATTCTACGGACATTAACCTCAAAACTACACAAGTTACGTTCCGCCAAAATAACAGCGTTATAGATTTATAATTTTTTGAAAATGTCGAGTTTCGTGCCTGAAAACGTGCATTTGCGGCACGCATTACTTTTCTTGTTTCGTCAAAAGAAAAAGGCCGCTGAAAGTCATCATATGCTGGTAGAGGCTTACGGTGAGCATGATTCAACCATAAGAACATGTGAAACGTGGTTTCGACAATTCAAATGTGGTGATTTCAACGTTCAACATCCTGGTAGGCCGAAAACGTTTGAAGATGCGGAATTGCAAGAGTTATTGGATAAAAACCCAACACAAACTCATAAACAATTGGCAGAAAAGTTGAATGTAAGCCGAGTCGTTAATTTCAAAGCAATTTCGTCGTTAATTAAAGCCCAGTGACGGAAATTCTGTTTGTTAACAGTGCCCGTTAGATAGAAATGAGCTTCATCCCTGCAGAGCAAAACAGTTGTTTGTACTCGGGAGAATATCCCAACATACATTTGTACAGGTTGCAAACTATCTCGCTTAACTACTGTGCCACTATAAGTCTGTACGGGTGTATTACGAGAGACGCCTGTAAAATTCTCCGGATACTTCGATCCGACGTCCCTATCGCAGGGATGTCGAATCGAACCCTGTACGAGCCGACCCTGCAGTACCCTTCCCTGAGCCGAGCAATGATCCTTCGAAATCGGGGCAACCTTTTTGCCGCACCCTGTACTAGTATACAAAAAAAGTGTAAATATACCATGCACACCTGACAAACATAATTGTCAACCCACCACAATATACTTAAGTATTTTAGCGTTAACAAGACACTTATTTTCTTTCTAATTTTTCACAAAAGAATCTTTGCGTCTCATCCTTTATATAATCTATTATCCTTTGAAAAAAAAAACTGAATTGAAAAATCTGAAGAAAAAGTGAATTAACAATTAATAAATTAATTTATAATTAAGTAAATTATGATGATCTAGCAACTTTGCTCAAGATATATTAACGGCATAAAAACAGATTGAAATCCTAAAAGAAACGGCCACAGAAAAGGTAGGACTCCAAATTTCCTTTGAAAAGACACAATACATAACCTGCAACAGACTAAGAACACCATTTCTAAAAACAAAATATGGTAGCATCGGACGAGTATGTCAATTCAAATATTTGGGTGAAATAATCATGGAAAACGGGTTGAAAAAACCGGCCAATACGGATAGATGTCAAAAAAAGGAAACTTGAGACTCACAACATATTTACAACAAAAAATGCATATCTAAAAACACAAAATTGAGACATTACAACACAGTTATTAAACCAGAATGTCTATATGGGGCAGAAAAGCTCATTTTGAATAAAAAGGGAGCCATCGAGGACATTGAAAAGAAGAAAAGAAAAATCTTAGGTCCCAAACAAATAAATGGCACAACATACCGACTTCAAGAAAACCAAGAAATCAAACAACACACGGATATACATAGCGATATGAGAAAAAGAAGACTTAAGTTTTACGAACACATAAAACGGATGAATCCGAGTAGGCTCACTAGACAAATAGTCGAATTTTATGAAAATAGGAGTAGAGCTAAAGTAGAAATAATGAAATGGATTGCTGCAATTAAGGAGGATCTAGGATCAGCAAATGTTGATGTTTCAGATACAAGGTTAACGAGAAGAGGGAAAAATGTAGGAAGACTGGAACAACTTGGTCTGACGTAAGGAAAAAAGCTTATAGCGAAAGAATGAAATTAGTATGGGCGCAAAGGAAGACTAACGACAACAAAGGCCTCTAATTGTACTTCGCGGGGTCCATCAGGGCCCATACGTGAATAATAAATAAATAAATTATAGTACATACTCAAACAGTTATATATTCTAACATATATTATCTTTCACTGGATCATTTGACCATTCTAATGTATATTTTATTTTTCAGTACGATGGAACATTCGCTGATTACTTAGAAATGACGATACAACTAGGATATGTGATATTATTTTCATCAGCCTTTCCACCAGCTGCTCTATGTGCCATGTTCAACAATCTCATCGAAATACGAAGTGACGCCTTCAAACTAGGATACGTTTGTCAGAGACCGTTTGGACAAAGGGTACCTAACATTGGTACTTGGCAGGTGATTTTTATATTTTAGTTGGTTTTCGGAAGTGAGTTCATTATAATGTTCTAACTTGTTTTAGAATTGTATGGAATATATGAGTATTATGGCAGTGTTGGTAAACTGTGCGTTAATTGGTTTATCCGGGCAAGTGCATCGCATGTTTCCAGATATGACCGCTACGCAAACAATTCTTCTTATCGTCGCTTTAGAGGTAAAACATCTTTATCATGATACTCAGATTGTTGAGGTTGTCCCGAGTAAAAATACATTAAAAAATCAGGTAACCAAAACAAGCCGTGCAATTTTAAATCTTTTAAATGAAATAGGACCGAACCTTTTTTATTTTGGTTTATTTTTTTGAAACAAAATGCAAGACCAAAGTAAATCGGTTTTTACAAATTTCTATTTCTTACGAGGTGTGTAAATAAACTAATGAGAATAGTGGCGTGTCGTTCTATCTGATAACGCTGTTGGCTTTTCCTTTAGAGAGGAGGCAGGGCAACATCGGATGTGTTTTCAGTACGGGTTTAATCTCCCCATAGTGACTTTGTAGTCCGTAGCAATTATTTTCTTGAACCGAATTTTCTAGTGCGCTCTAAAAATAAATAACAATTTTGAGGAACGATGCGCTATCAAGTTTTGTTTCAGACTTGATCAGAGTGCGACGAAAATTTTTGAAAAATTTCAATAGGCCTTTGGAAACAGTGTTTTATCAAGAGCACAGGTTTTCATGTGATTTGCGGCATTCTCAGAAGGCCGAACTCTATCGAATACTACTCGGAAACGAAGCGCCAGAGCCAAGAATGGCACACTCCAACCGTACCACGGCCAAAAAAAAACTAGAATGAGCAAATTTAAGATCAAAAGCATGGGTATTTGCATTTTTAAAAGCCAGGAGATCGCCCTTGAGTAATTTGTACCTCAAAGCTAAGCGTTTTTACAAAAGTGTTCTTGAAAGACTTCGAAAAAGGGTCATTTAATATTTATAACACCTGGGTATTCACAACAATGCGCCTTGCCACACAGTGATTTCAATTAACGAGTTTTTGGCAAGTAAAAACATCATTGTGGCCCCGCAGCCCCTTATTCACTGGACTTGAGTCCTTTTGACTTTTTTCTTTTCTCATGGTTGAGAATTCACCTCAAGGGGTACCATTTTGGAACTTTGGAGAACATTGAAAAGGTCGTAATTGACTAGAAAAATACGGTTCACGAAATTATTCGCTACAAACCACTAAGTGATTCTATGGAGTTCAAACTCGTACTAAAGACGCATCACATATTGGCATGCCTCCCCTCAAAAGGAGAAGTTAAAAGTGTTGCCAGATCGAATACTACGAAAACAGAATCATTTTCTCTCATATAATTCTCACGTAGCAAAAGAAAAGTAAAAGAATTTCTGAAAAACAACCAGTATTTTTCCAGAATTAACTTTGAATTCTGAGCTCTTGCATAATTAACTGAATTATAAACAAATAAAGATAAAGGATACTTCCGAACGTTCTAGTAATCGTTCATTTTATATTAACCAATGGTATGTTTACATCGGATCATAATAAATGTTTCCTTTTACATCATAATAATTAGCGTATTCACATTGAGTGAAAAGAAGAAAAAATCAAATCATTTACTTTTGAAACTCCTTGTCATTTGTTAATATATGTGAAACCCATTTGATCTTTTATCCTTTACAAATTGATGCAAATTCAAACATGTTTTTTGTAAACGTGAATGTGTTAATTGTGTTCAGCTATCTGTAGTGTTAAAAAAATGCTTCTATGCAATAATTGCATACATTTCCTAACACTACCTACACCCCAAGCCAAACTTAAAGGCCTATGATGCTTTTTGCCAAAACTATGCATTTGTATTTATGAGGGGATCCTATTATATACCAATTTTTTTAATAATGTAAATTCTTAAAAGTTTTGTACCAAAAAACACTTTTTGTGAAAAAACAAATATATATATATATATATATATATATATATATATATATATATATATATATATATATATATTATGGGAGCAATGGGGGCTTCCTCCCGGTCAAGCAACTAACTTCATATTGTACATATAACACTAAAAGAGTAACTCTACCCTTATCATGTACAATGGATACATGATTTACCCGCTGATATTTTACATAAATCATTTGAATGATTTATTGGCCAAACCAAAGGAATCCAAATTTTGTATTCAATATTTAATCAACCGACGAAGGTTCTTTCACTAGGAATGGGATGATGTACATTTTAAACAGTTAATTTGATAAAACAATTAATTATATGTAGTCCATCATTTAAAACATGTTATAATGTAAAACATTAGTGGTAATTTCAACTTTCGCATTAAACACAAAATGTTTAAGTCTTCCTTTTTTATAACGAAACAAAACCAAATTTATGCTGAAACGTCAAAAATTAAATAAATGCCTAAAAAATATTACATTTTATTTTCAAATAATACCTTAAGAGATAAACAATAACACAAAAAAAACTGAATTCCCATCGACCGAAGTAAACACAGAACAGGTCTTTCAAATGGAACGGTTTTTATTATTCTTGAATAAAACGCAGATTGCGTTGCGAATTTGCGTAGGTCTAGTCTCATTTCAGAACTATAATGTATAACACTTATAAAAATTGAGTCGTACACAATATAATAGCGCGTTAAAATTGTTGAATTATTTTATGAAAATGGGCGTTCAGTGAAACAGGTTTTTAGAAAATTGCGTGATATTTAGAGTTTACACAATCGTCCATCTCACAACATTCTCAATGGAATTGTTTTCAAAAAATTTCAACAAACTGGTTAGGGGAGAGATAAAAGAGGAGCAATATTGATTTGATATGTAAAAGTCTTGCTGAAGACCGAAAAATTTCCATTAGTCAACATTTACAATTTGGACAATTCACAATTGGACCTTCAACAATTTGGACTCGGTGAATCCACAACATGGCGTATTTATACGAAAGGATTTAGCTCTGAAGGCATATAAGATTCACAATTCACATTTGTCAATTGGATCAAAGAACAAACAGAATATTTTTCTCACAAAATCATCTTTTCAGATGAAGCACATTTTGAAATTGCTGTGTATGTTAATACACAAAATTGCCGCATTTGGGTTAAGGAAAATCCACGATTGATTCATGAGAAACTTTCACATCCTAAACGAGTCACTGTTTGTTGTTCATTATGGTCAGGAGGTGTAATTGGGCCGTATTTTTTTTCAGAATGCTGCTGTTTGATATCGTGAAATGATAATTGGATTTTTGTATGCCGAATTGAATAATATTGATCTGGAGGATATGTGGTTCTAACAGGATGGCACTACACATCACTCTGCTAATGAAACAATTAATTTATTTAGAAAAAATTCTTGGACGAGATACTTCTTGAAATACGAGATTTTGATGTTAATTGGCCACCAAGATCATTTGATTTTACACCACTGGACTATTTTCATTGGGTTTCCGTGAAAAGTCAGGTCTATAAGAACAATCCACAATCGACTCCTGAAATAAAGGATAAAATTATTATGTCATTGGTGAGATAGAGCCACGGTTATGACAACATCTCATCCAAAATTTTGAGGGGACGTCTGTGGAGCTGCAAGAGATGGTCATTTCGCAGATATTGTCTTTCGTGTTTAAATATCATAACCTATGCTTCAATTACCAATAAAAAGTTTTTCGAAATCAACGCAAAGTCTGTGTTTTATTCCAGTATTTAAAAAACAGCTCAATTTGTCCTTTATGCGACGTTGCTAAATGTAAAGAAAATTAAAGAATAATTCCGGTGTTTCGCGGAAATGATTGCAGTGGCAGTGGTTATGTTTTAAGGAAACTTTTTGTTCAAAACGATATACAGAATCGTTGGATAAATTTAGGAATGCACTTTCCCTTACACTAGATATATTTTCAAATCTCTTTCGAGCCTGTAACTTAAATACAAGAGTATAAAAGTGACGAGTTCGATCTCGTCGAATCGTCATGAAAACCTAAGTAAAAGGTGATTGAAATTAAGTTTCCACATTACAATCTAAAATATTTTTGAAACGCCACTGTATTTGTCAATGGCAACGTCAGATTTCTAAGCTAGAAACATAAACAAAAATAGACATGGGCAATATACGACGGAAAAAATATCCAAGCCTTTTATGAAAATGACCGATCGAGGAAAATGCATTTCGTGCTTTACGTGAATGTTTTGACGCGCAAAATCGATCTTCTAAGAGGACAATTTGGAATATGGTCGAAAAATTTGAGCAAACTGGATCCGTAGTTAATATCAAAACCTTTCGGCATGCTCGTAGAGGTCGTTCAGAACAAAATATTGCCATTGTTCGCGAAAGTGTGGCCGAAAATCCAAGCACATCGATTCATCATCGATCGCAGCAAGTAGGCCTTACATATTCCACTACACAGCAAATTTTAACAAAAAATTTGCAGTTACATCCATACAAACTCCAAATAACACAGGAATTGAAGCCTCGAGACCATCAACAGCGCCATGTGTTTGCCGACTGGATACTCAAACAAGGGGTAAATTTTTCAATGAAAATCATATTTCGCGATGAGGCAGATTTTCACGTTGGTGGCTTCGTAAACAGACACAATTGGCGTATTTGGGAATTGAAAAACCCAAGAGAGATTATTCAAACGGAAATGCATCCTCAAAAGGTGAATGCTGTGTCTTTTGGTCTGTTACGGCGTCCGCTATCGGAACATGATAACAGATTTTTTTTGCGAGCAGTTGGAAGTTATGGACATTGAAGATCTCTAGTTACAGCAGTACAGTGCCACCTACACCAGGAGAAACGATACAATTAATGCGCAGTAAGTTTCCAGATCGCATTATTTTACATATCGGCGATATCAGTTGGCTGTCGCGATCATGTGATTTAACTCCCGCAGATTTTTTCCTTTGGGGGTATGTGAAGAACAGAGTCTACAAGAACAAACCAAACACCATTGCAGAGCTGAAACAGGAGATCAGATGCGAAATAGCCGGCATAGAACCTGAATTCTGCCGCAGAGTAGTCGAAAATTTTCACAAACGGATTACGGCAGCCGCGACGGTCATTTATATGATATTATCTTTCATACATAATTATAATGCATAACCTCAAATGGCAAATAATTTTTTTTTATATTTTCCAATTTCTCAGTGTTCTTTTTTAATATATTTATGTGGAAAGCCAAATTGAATCACCTTTTACATACTTCTCAGTAGTTAAAAAACAGTATAAAGAATAAGTATAAACTTCGTAAAAATCCCAGAAAAACGACGCATTAATTTTTTTGGTTACCTATTGTAAAGTATATTTTTGACTAATGTATTTCTTATTTAAAGCACATTATGCTTGTAATAAGATTTATAATAACCTGCGCTATACCGGATATTCCTGGATGGTTGGCCACTGAAATGGCAAAGATAGAATGGGCAAGAAGGGACGCGAGTCGAGTGGCTAATACAGCCACACCATCGCCAGAAGAAGTTCAAGCCAAAACAATTGGAAGGTAAGATAACTTATTTCGACTTACCATGTTTCTGTTGTAGTAATGCTATTTAATAAGCAATGCACTATAAGTTTCAACTAATATACTATGAATTAATCAGTTTAAATATTCCCTATAGAATTATAATCTTATCGGTAATATTTTTAATGATAATTAAAGCTATTTGAATACACCTTAGATAATATTTTAAAAAAGTGTACTTACTACTTTATATTTAAAATACATTTTTCATTGTATATTTTGAATTTAGATTTTCTGTATCGCCCAGCCACAGTGTGACTCATGGAGGAAATGCCAAGAAATCACAAGAAAAAATCAACAAATCTAAACCAGCCACTCCGGAGTCCATCAAGAATCTTTCCTCCAGTGTTACTCCAGTGCCATCTCCAACGACTCCTAGTACTTGCCACAGTTCGAACACTTCCAGTCATAGGACAGCGCTAGGTATCACGCCGGATAGTATTCAACAAATACCACCGTTTAGACCGAGAAAGTCAAAAGAATGGGCGCCAGTAGAGGTATTACTTTTGGTGTATGACATCTTTTGAAGTTATTTGCCTTATAATAACAAAAAAACAAACAAATTATTTTACCTAAAATTCTTATTTTTAATATAATATCATTATTATAATTCAGCCCGGATTAAATCGTCCTCTGATGATGCTAACATGTTTACAGGTTTTGTGATAAATTTTTAGACCTTTGAGTTTAATGTTTCACACTAGATTCCAATATATGAATTGATCTTTATTGAATTTATATATATATATATATATATATATATATATATATATATATATATATATATATATATATATATATTTATTTATTTATATATATTTAATCCATTACTATACAGTAATGGACTAAAGTATATAGGCAAAATTAATTAATTTATTTTTATAATTTCTAAATTAAAGTTATTTTACTTTAAAAATAAATACATGTTCTTATTTCTAACTATAAAGGTTGTATAAATATAAAGTATTAATCTAAATATCCAAATAATATCGTGAAGAGAAATAAAAAAGTTGAATTCTTACAGGACAAAAGTATATAAACAAAACTAATATTACTAAGATCTATATGAGAGAAAATTAAATAACACTTCAAATAAATTAATTCATCTATTGGAACCTTTGGTGTGAAACACTAAACTCAAAGAGATTTACCACTAAACATCAAATCACTTTTTTAAGCTTCTCGACGCACGTTTCGCTAACCATGTTAGCATCATCAGGAGTTGATTTAATCTAATTCTAAAACTAAGCTATGGTCTATTTATATGAAAACCCTACCTAATAAAACGTGTAAAAAACCACGAACCGTGAAATTTACTAATCCTTACATTAATAATTGAAAAAGTTGACTGAAAGGAATAGGCCCTTTATCTCGGTTCATGATTTTCTTATGTTTTTCTATATGAATGCTTTCATATGCATTCAAAGCCATATTGTTATTAACACTTTTAATTAGTCTTAAATATATATATATATATATATATATATATATATATATATATATATATATATATATATATATATATATATATATATATATGTGTGTATGTATGTGGTCATGTTTGATTGCATGTTGGCCAACACAAGATTTTTCATTTCTCCCATATCTAGTGTGGGCAATATGTTCTTTGTATCTTGTCAATAGGGATCTTTTTGTTTACCCAATATACCTTCGATCACAGTCTTGACAACTAATTTGGTAAATCCCCGACTTTTCATGTTGATCTACTTTATTAATTAAATTAAGAGAAGTTCTGGATAATCCAAAGGATAAAGTAGATCAATATGAAAAGTCGGGGATTTACGAAATTAGGTGTCAGGACTGTGATCAAAGGTATATTGTGCAAACAAAAAGATCCATATTGACAAGATATAAAGAACATATTGGCCACACGACATATGGAAGAAATAAAAAATCTTTTGTTGCCTAATATGCAATCGAACATGACCATAATATAGATATTAGTAATTTAAGACTAATTAAAAGTGTTAATAACACTAGAGCTTTGGATGCATATGAAAGCATTCAAATAGAAAAAAATCATGAACCGAGATAAAAGACCTATTCCCTTCAGTCAACTTTTTCAATTATTAATGTAAGGCTTAGTAAACTTCACGATTCATGGTTTTTTACAAGCTTCATTAGGTAAGGTTTTCATATAAATAGACCATAATTTAGTTTTAGAATTAGATTAAATCATCTCGAGATGACACTAACATGGTTAGCGAAAAGTGATTTGGTGTTTAGTGGTAAATCTCTTCGAGTTTACTTCAAATAAGCCAAAATAGCAAGTAATTTGCTTAATATTTTGTGACAACCGTTGTTACTAATAACTACTTGACATATTCTAGGCATTGACTCAAGAAGTTTATTAATGTAGACATGATCAATACTTTTCCATTCTTCTTCCAATGCCCTATATAGATTTTCTTTGGTGAAGTATTCTTATCTTTAATCTGTCGATTCAAGTGATCCCATATGTTTTCTAGACTAGCTTTAAAGAATGCTTGGGGTCATTATGTTGTTGAAAAGAAGATCTTAAAGGCATGTTATCTTCCATATAAAGCAACATTATGTTCACTACTAAATCGCTGTACATACAAATCTATCCATAATTCCTTCTATGCGGTATAATGGACCTACTCCAAACCTCGAAAAGCAACCCCAAACCATCACAGATCCACCTCCATGCTTAACAGTAGGAACTGTGTATATATGACGCATTCTTTTTCCAACGAAACATAACAATTTTCCAACGTCTAACATAACGAATTCCATCAGATCCAAACATATTAAATTTTGGTTCGTCGCTTCAACATACCCAATCATGTAAAGTCCAATGGAGATGATGAGCAAAATCTAAACGGCACCTTCTGTTCTTCTTTGAAAGAAGAAGTTTCTTGATAGTTTGTTCTTCATTAAGCCTTCTTTTAATGATCTTTGTGGATACGTCTGCTAATTATTGGTTTATTAAATCAGCTTTTATTTCGGTTGGAGTCTTGAGTGGAGCCTTGGATGAAATATATTTAATTAACTTTACTGTTCTCCCACTAAGTTTTCTGGGATGACCGAACCTTGGCGATACTTCTATTGTTCCCCTTTGTTTAAATCTATTAAGTATTGCCCATACAGCGTTCCATCTTACATTTAACTTTTTAGATATACTACCTTGATTTTGACCACTTTGTATAGTTCAACTATTTTACTTTTTATCTCGAATGAAATTTGAGGACCACGCGGCATTTTAAAAAATGTTTTAGTATGAATGTGTACTGATGCGTACGTTAACTGTATTAATTTGAAAATGAAACGAATAAACTTAGTTTATGATATCTATAAAATCTATATATTTTTGTCTCAAAAAAAATTGTTTGCTTAGTTTGCTTTTTTGGCTATAGTGTAAACAAAATAAAATCTACCGAATATTTTTTCTTTCAGCACCGTAGAATTTATTGACAATATAAGTAAATTTAATTTTACAACAAAGAAATATCTGTAAGCATTAAAATGGTTGTGTATATACTTTTGTCCATTACTATATATATATATATATATATATATATATATATATATATATATATATATATATATATATATATATATATATATATATATATATATATATATATATATATATATATATATATATATATATATATATATATATATTTGCTTAATACAAATTAAGGTAATCAAAAAAGTTATTTTACACATTTTAGGGAGAAACAACACACCATTTGACCATTGGACCCAGTGGAGGTATTGAATGGGCTAAAAGATTGAAAGAAGATAACGAAATTCATCGAAGCACCGATTGTATCTCACCTCACAAGGTATCGTGCTTTGTTTATCTTCACTATCAATTTATTATAAATATATCTAACAATAATTATTTAAAATTTGAGAAAGAGCACCTTAGATCATAGATATTACCATAGATGAACTCTGATAATGATAACTTTGGCGCAAACATGTTTAAGACACGATCCTATACGCTGTCTTTTTCGATGAATAGTTATTACTCTACATATATAGTTTAAAATTAAACAGAAAATTTTATTTAGAAAATTATTTATTCCCATCCAGTTAAAATCCATTTCGCCAATTTAACGGCCACACTGATGAACTAGCAAAACAGGCGCTTAAAAATATTTTAAAATCCTTTTGAACGCTGTTTTACTGCAGAGATGGCATATTTCAAGTAACTAAACATAATTCTAAAACAAAATTTGGCCTTCCTAAAATTCCAGAAACAGTTTCTTTTTACTGTGAATATTAGCAAAAAGATTTGGTAATTAAAATTTGTAATTCTAATCACTCTAGAATAAATGCAATGAATATGTGCAGATATATAGAGTAAATATAAATGTTTATTATTAAGAGTTAATAGGAACTAAGTTTTCTTAGGGACCTGTGTAGTGATGAAAGCCTCAGACAAACATGGAGTAACTAACATTAACACATCAGATGCCATAGAGATTTAGGGTTCATGGATGTTGCCGTCAGACTGGATACAATCTACAAAGCTCCAAAAAAATTGTAGAACCGACAGTTATAGAACCATTAGTCTTATTAATCATGTCAGTATGGACATACTGAATATAATACCAGCACAATTGAAACATTACTTACTCCCACATATTCCACAGGAAAAATCTAGCTTTATTCCAGGTAGAAGAACAAAAGACCAACTGAAATATATAAATATATTTTGCTTTCTAGATTACTCAAAAGCATTTGATACCGTAGAATAGAATCATCTTTGGATTGCACTGCGAGAAATGGCAGAACTGGAGCACCTTATTTTCCTCATAAGTTCACTTTGAAGTCGATGATGAAATGTCCCTTAATTTCAAAATAGGAAAAGAAGCCCACCAAAATCGTGTCCTTTCTCTTATATTATTTAGGGTTTATAGGAAATCGATATTTAGAAAAGCGACCAGACGCTTCTCCGGTGGGAGGACGATATTACACTATGCCGGTGACATCGCCTTAATAACATCATCTGAGAAGAATGAAGCGATTTCTCCAATTTTTGACATATATAAAACTTTGCCAAATTATCTACGTTGAGAGTCTACATTAGCAGGACTGACAAAGATTTGGAAAGATCACGGTAATTTCAAGTACACTGAACATGAACACTAAATGCCACTTACCGCAAACAGATTGAAACATTGGAAATGATGCGCTACAGACGCACACTGCGAATTCCTTGGGTGGCACCCTAAACCAATGCCTCAGTTTTAAGCTTTCTAAACTTCTCCCGACAAGTTTTTCAAAAAAGAGGGCCGACACAAACAAAGCCCAGTGTTGAATCATAAGTACCGACAGAGTGTCTATGGGTCACGACGCCTGAAAGCAGACTACGAGAAGAAACAGCAGTACTTATTACTTTCTTCCTAGAAGGTAGATCCTTCCAAGTAAAAAATCAAATCCACTCTTTCCCCAATTAACTCAACCAAGACAGGAGTCTAAACGTCTTTCAAAAATGTCATCAAACTAAAAGTAAACACACCGGTTTTAAATAAAATTAAGCTTCTTTCAATGTTATAATAACATTTCCATACGACAATAGTTTGGAATTTATTAGAGAAAATCATCTGAAAAAAATCATAACTACAGTGGACTACTGTGAATAGTAAATTTTGTTTGAAAGTTATATTTAAAATCACCTGAAATTTAAGAATTAAATTCAGTAATGTAAAAAATAATTTCAGAATGAAATGTCGTTAAATAACATATTTGCATCATAATTTATCTCAATTATTAAAGATTCTGATGGAAAAATTTCATCCGAGATAATATGTATGATCTAGAAGTAACATTAGTGCAATAGCAATTTTAGTTAAAAATTGATAGGACTGTTTTTAGCTGAACTAATAGAATTATAGTCATAAAATTCACCATAATAACATTACATAGGTCACTGCAAAATTTTCTGTAATGAGGCAATCCCCATGATTTAGCCTCTTCGTTGTCACCTTCGTAAAATTTAAAACAATTTAATGGTAAATAGAATTGACATCTTATGATTTGAAATAGATCAATTCTTCAAAATAAATAAAATAACAAAACATAAAAAACAATTTTCCAATAAGAGTTTCAGAACATTGAAACGTAATAGCGGCATTACTGAGTAAAACGTTAATGTCACCTGTAGACTACTGTGTCAATTCACAATGGAAAGATAAACGATTCAACAGCGCGTAGAAATTAAAAGGCGACCCCCATTTTGGGGAAGAAATATTTTCCGAGGAAGGGCATTTCTGGCTTAATGTATTTGTGAACAAACGTAACTGCAGGATTTAAACCGATGAAAATCATCAAGTGATTCAGGAGTTACCTCTTCATTCTCAGAAAGCCACTGTTTGGTGCAATTTTTAGGCTAAAGGAGTGATAAGATCTTATTTTTTAAAGATGATGGACGTCGTGTTACTGTTAATATGCAGATAATAACAGAATGCAGAATTACATCTTTGGTCTGAGTTAATAAATGTGTGTGTGTAAATATCTACAATGTTCTCTTTCAACAAGAGTTGTCACACATCAATCTATTTATTGCAAGAAAAGTTTCTTAGACGCGTTATTTCGCGAATTAGTAATGCTAGCCGACGAAGATCATGCGATCTCACATCCTTAGATTTTTTTCTTTGGTTTACAGAAATAAGTGTCGAACAATTCTTGACCTTAAACGAAACATTCAGGCCACCATTGAAAATATATCATGCGATGTGTGTAATCCATAATTGGGTCTCCAGAACGCATTAGCCGAGGGAGACATTTGAACAACAGTTCAAAACATAATCTCATTATTTGTTCTTCAAGATAAAATAAAAATGGCCGAATTCACTTGTAGTTATCATTGTACCTCAATTTAAAGCTTTGACACTTTCATCGGACAACCCTCTATATACGATATTACGTATAATATTTGACTGTAAAAATGCTTTGTTCGAAAATTGTTGTATCGGGTAATTCTGTACAATTTCGTCGAAGCTCACTATTCTAAAAGTTCTGAAATTACTACTTCTGAATGGCACAAATATTTCGAAAATGTAAAATATATAGATGCAAAAGAAGGATATTTTGGAAAGCAATAGACACTTATATAAATTAATTAGTGTTTCTTCATATTGTTTGCAGAAAAATTTGCAGTAACCTACATACAACCATGGAAGAAAAAAATTAAAAAATATTTTGTTTATTTAGTTTTTTTTTTGTAGCAGTAGATATTTTTATTTATCGTTTTTGTTTATTTCTGCTTACCAAACAGAATAAACCCAGAATAATGGACGTCTCGAATAAGGTAGTGACAATTTGCTTTCTCTATTGTGTCACTATGTTCTATGAGTTCTGTGTTTACTGCAACACGTATCTGTTAATATTGTAACATTCGTTTTTTTGTTTTTGTATTTATGCATGGCGTATAACGTATACAAGGTACTTAGAAATATATTTGCAACAGGGTAATTTTTCCTAATAAACAAATAATTTGTTATATCAAACCGTTTTTATACTTTCAACTGGCATTGAGTTTTTTACAATACGATAAAATTATCATTTATTTATTTTTCAAAATAAATTCAAATCAATTGTATGTCGATTTCTTGCCACTTTTTACCAAATTCATTATTCCATCTTTTTAAAACGTTTAGAAATTTTGTAAGGGCCGAAAAACCTAACAATTGTCGTAGATTGTCAAGTCCGGTGAATATGCAGGATAGGGCAAAACATCTCAGCTAAGGCACAGATTTCCTCCGGGTGCTTAAGAAGATGCGTGGTATTGTTCATTTCAAAATTGAATCGTTTCTACAAAGATAGTATGTGGTCCATTTTTTATAAGAGGGTTATGTGAAAAGTTCCTGGTCTTCATAAGAAAAAACACTTTTATGTGCATTTTTTTTCAACCTAATCATCTTTCAGTTCGATGCACTTAGTTCAACGTTTTTCTATATTTTGTATCTCCTCTAAAAAATACAATTACTCTAACCTTTCAAAATAAGTATTCGTTTACTATTTGTGACTGTTCTTTGTGCTCTGGTATGCTGTGATGAATCCAGGTTTCGTCAACACTTACGAACCGACACCAAAAATCATTCGGATTACGTTTTAATAGCGCTAAAAATTATTTTAAAGTTGACACACGTGTGTGTTTATTGTCAGTTGTGAGCAATCGCGGCACCCATCTTGCGAAAAGCTTTTTCATGTCCAAATGAGTTGTTAAAATATTCTGCACCTGTTCAATTGACATGCCTACAGTCCTATCAATCTCACGCACTTTCACTCTCCAATCGTTTATTACGATAATGTGGATTTTTTCAATCATTTCTGAAATGGTAGTAACCTCATTTAGAAAAATGTTTGTACAGCCACATTTGAATTCAGCTGTCCAATATTTTATGGTAGATGAGCTGAGCTGAACTCCTTTTAATCCCATCATTTGTTTTCTTTTTCAAAAATAAGTATTTTATCACTGCTTGAAATTCAATGTTTTCCATTGTTGTAAAATCACAAAACTTCTTCTATTTAAGGCGCTACCATTTACAAACTAAACCATCCAGAGACTTGACAGTTTGAAAGAATCGTAGTGAAAGATTATATTTACGAAAAATATCACTTTTTAAATAGTAGCAGCGCCATCTCTGGACTAGATACTTATCATACAGCCACTCGTATTTGTATGGAATGTGTGCGTGATGTAAATTCCGCAATACTTGTTGAAATAGATTTTTATTCGCCACACACATGAGAATATTTTTCAAAGCTACGACGTTTAAAAGCGCTTCCAGAAAGCTAATAGTTCAAATGCTCCAAAAAATCAATCAAATTAACCGATTTACCAATTCAATCGCTTGTGAAGTTTTAAATATACTAGTGATATTAAATATATTGGATAAACAAAACAAATTACTATAAAAAATCAAGAACAAAAAAATGTTGGATTAATTTTATATTTGTTTATACCATATATTTATTTACCGTAGATATTTGATATTATGTAAAGATAAAGCAGGTGAATCAAAAATTCCACTTACATTTTATTAAATGAAAATATCAATGAGTGAGTAGGTTACTATAACGCTCTGTATCTCTGTGAAGCATGGACCGAATTAGATTATCTGTCTTCTTGCAGCAAGATATCCTATGCGCGTTGTACACATGCTTCAAGTTCATTTAACGATACTGGCAGCAGGAGCAATCACTTAAAAGCTTCACCTATTTAATGCCGAAAAATCCGGCCACTTATCCGACCAGCCATGTCGCTGTTGCAGTCGCAGACTTAAAGAATACACTGCTTAACGAGATATGTGCCTTCTGGGCGTACTGGCAATTTAGACGAATTTGTAGATACAAACTAACAATGAACTGCAATATTTCAGTTACTTAGCGCTAAAGCAAATAGAGTTCTATTCCAGGCACCATTCTAAACCATGCAACTTGTGGTGCTTTGTAAGAAAGGAAGCACCCAATGAGAACAATAAGCACGCATCTCCATTGCAAATAAATGTCGATTAACAGTCATCCTAAAAACAGTCCTACCTATAACTACCCATAATATCACGTACCCACACAATAAAAGCATCACAAGTAGTCTCGAAGGTCGTTGGTACATTTAATCGTCCCAAGTACATTTAATATAAAGCAAATGTTGGCATTTTTAGTAACATAATTATTATGGCAATTTTTCAAATATCGTTTCGTAACGATATTCTATATATATATATATATATATATATATATATATATATATATATATATATATATATATATATATATATATATATATATATATATATATATATATATATATATATATATATATATATTTCCCTTATATAAAATGTTTTGGTGGCAATGTTGTTATATGGGGGCTGTAGTAATAAATTTGAATTATTTATGGTATACTACTGGATAATTTAATCGTTTGATTAAAAAAAACAATTAACACACTCAAAAACTTTTTTTGAAGCATTAATTTGTTAAAATTCATAGTTTTTTCAAAACAAAAACGGATCGCTAAGAAATTCAGATGTGATTATTTTCGAAAGTACCCAAAATATTGATTTTCTGATGTACCTTGTATAATTAACAGTAAAAAAAACCAAGAAACATTTCCTTTAAGGTATGTACAGGGTGTTTCCAAGATATTATACGTTCGTTATTTAAATCAAAATAAAGTTTTGATATAAGACAATATTATGTTGAATATATGATCTGTTTTTCAATAAGGAGGATTTTTAACAGCTAATTTAGTACATATTGTACTATATTTTTTCAGCTTCACATTTGATGAACTGAATAGATACCATTCTTTGAAAAATGTTTTTAGTTAATTATGTGATGCGTAAACATAATCAATCATGTGAAGCAGAAAATATGAAAGTTAATTTCAATATTTCAAACTACTATTTTTACTACTACTTAAATATTTCAAACTAACTAAACATAAAACATCCAACTCGCGTTTATCTAGTCATTCTAAAGAAATCTCGTGCATTTTGTCAGTGTTGTAGAAGACTTCACCGAATGACATGTTTTACGTAATTTTATCTATAAAACTTTAGTTATTGCGAGAATTAAAGCTATCCGACCATAGTCAACGAAATTTTCTGAAAATCAGATAATAAAAAATACGCCTTAGCGTGGGCTCCACAGGAAATTAAACAAACCCAAACATCCAAGTTGTGAATGGGAATTGAATCCACGGCTACTGTAACCGATTACTGATTTATTGCTCATCAAACATCCTAAAGATATATTTCCTTAAATGGCGATGAACATTGGCTACCGATTTGATACAGTTGACTTCTTTGGGGATGTGTTGGAAAAATTACAAGAGTTGTAGAACAAGATCAGATAACATTAGCCAGATAAAGTAAGCATTATGGTGTGATTAAACCTTTTAACAAAAAGGGACTATTTGTAAAATAGTTTGCAAGAAGCGGATATTTGAGTAAAATTTACAGAAAACCTCCTTGTTGAAAAATACTTTATATGAATGTTTATATATTGAACATTGTTTTTTAGTATCCTTCAATTTGTTCTATTTTGAAGAACAACAAACTACATGAAAGAATAACACCCTGTATATTTTCTCGCTTATATTTTCATTAACTGAATACCAGTTGTAACACGCTATTGCATTTCTTACTATAACAAAACATAGAATTACTTTCCTCGTTGTTTTTAATATTGCTTAATTGTACATTTCTGAAAGAGTAAATATATTTTTCGTTAATATGTATTAGGTGTACAAATAATTTTTAATTTAAAACATCATTACTATAATAATATAAACGAGCCGGACATTTCTAAAGAAAGTATATATAGTTATCCTGTAGGTCTCATTAATTTTTATTTGAGAGGTAGGTTCGACCACATCTACACTACTATATTATATGATTATTGAGGTTTTGAAAAAAAAAATTGTTATAAAAATGGAAAGATCATATATAAGTTTTATAACAAAACTATTTTTATTGTAATTTTTTTCCTTATAATTAAAAAGTTTTATCAAATTGAAAATACATGTTTAAACCTAGTACTGATGACTGATGCAGTTCCCGAAAAAACCCGAGCGCCTGTGACGTCACAATGTTTATTTCCCCTCTACATTACAGGCAGCTGATACGAGTGTTTTAGTTTTTAATCAACTTATTCATGTTATTATCATCAGTGTATTGCTAAATGTATTGAAAATGTCAAATCTAACTAGTTACCGTGCCTGTTTCGTGCCATTTTACACAAATACTACAAAAACAACTCAGAAAAAATGTTTTTAAATGTACCACAAGATGTTAAACGTCTAAATCAATGGTTCCAAACAGCACGGCTTATGAATCCTAAAACATCAAATTCTTACAACCACCTGTCATCAAATATATACAAAAGATATTTATTAGATATTATTTATAACATTATATCATTTTTTTTATGTTTGAGTATATGTTACCTGTTGAAGTTACACCATCGTGACATTGATATTGTTCTTAATGTTTCATTAATAATTAAGCTAACTGTATAAGCTTTACTCGGAACTTTATGTTCTGGACATACACGTCCTTTCACCGTGCAAATACAATTTTTGGGGTTAAATTGAACACAACCTATAACCTTGTCACCGTAACTTTCCAAGTGACACCCTACACATAATTCAGCAATTTCAGCTGAATTGAACCGAATGTCATTTTTGAGAAAATCTGTAACCATAAAAATATCCACACCAGGTATAATATCGGCATTGGCCTTTATAAATGCTTTGTCACACATTACTGAATTAAATTAGTAACCAACTATTTTTTTGCACTAAACTTCAATAATTTTAACAGTATATACACAGATAAAAGCCGTTGACAGTACTTACGTGAAAACACTTCACAATCACGTAACGTGATTTTATTTTAAATTTTATAAATATTGATTCATTTATAATTGCAAACAATTTTTTAAAAGTTTTTCGCATCGATTATTAATATAAAGTAAAAAAATCGATCTGCAGAAGCATGCATTTTAATTTGTTTTCCTGTGGTTGGGATTAAAGAGAAATATATTGAAGTAATACAAAAATAAATCGTATTGAACTTTTATTGGGGTACTGAACTAAGAACCCACAAATATTTTCACTTAAATAGTATAAACACACGTTATACCAAGTAAACACCATTTTTAGAAAATCGTGCCTGTTTTTGCCCCGTTCTTGTTTTAAGTACAGGATATATGATCAAAAAGTAAGATGACTTGAAATAAAACATCAAGTGTTTATTTATTCATGCAAATTTACTTAATCTCCTTGAAAGTAATCTTTTCTCACTTATTCCAGCTTTTTTTCAACTCTTCGAAACAGTTTATGTACTTCAGTTCTGGAATTTCCTTCAAAACGGCTAGTGAACTATCTCAAAACGGCGTACAGGAAATAGTTTGTTTAATCAAGGGAACAGGAAAAAAGAGTTACACGGTACCATATCTGGCGAATATGATGCTTATAAAATGCTATTTGTTCTATTTTTACCTAGTAAATTGACGAATAATTATTGTGGTGTGCGATGGTGCGTTATTACTATGAAAAAACCATGAATTGTTTTGCCACAAATCTAGAAGTTTTGTCTTTAGTACTTAATCGACAATTACTCTGTACAAAATCGTTGATCTTGGTAACGTATTTTTCATTGGTTGACGTGGAAGGTCTTCCTGAACGAGCTTTATCTTTAACTACTTCTCCACTATCACTGAAGTTCTTGTACAACTTGTATTCTTTTTGACATATCTTCATCGCCCAAACATTTTCTTAACATTTTTAATGTGTTACAAGTACAAGAAATTTAATTTTTCAGGCAAATTATTTGCTCGAAAATTTTTTTCATTTTAAAAAATAGCCGACAAAAATATTTAACAATTAAAAAAGAGGCTACAATTTCTAACTTAACAAGCGAAATACTATAAAACTTCCGTTCGTTATCAAGTCACGTAAAGTGCGGGAACTTTTAAAACAAAAGTCACCTTACTTTTTGATCATGATAGTATATTTCAAACATATTCTCTTGGTACTGTTCACTTTATCTCGTGAGAAGACGAAACATGTCCAAATGATGATATAACAGATATAATGGAAGCATTTTGAATATTTTGAGAAGATATTTCTACACCTAGTAACATATATATCGTTTTTGAGTTTTCCTATATTCATTACGGGGATCACTCTGAAATTTTCTAAATTTTCCAAACCAATCATTCAATTTTCCAAACCAATCAACTATATTTTGGGTGTATTAAAATGTAATTAATTGGACAGTAGTAACAATTCTACTGTAGCAATGAATGTCTGTGACGGTCGCGTTCAATATTTGACGATGAAACACCATAAACAAACCATAAAACCATAACACCATAAAACAAAACACCATAAAATCGGTTGTTTTGTCAGAAAACATCAATACTGTGCGCGAACTTATAAAGCAAGATTTTCATATGACATACCGTGATATTGAGGCATCCCTGGGCATTTGTATGACAAGCAAACACAAGAATTTTCATGAACATTTAGCCGTGAAAAAGATTTGTGGACGTTGGATTCCGCATAATTTGGCAATCGCCCAAAAGAAGGCTCATGTCGATTGGTGCAAAGAAATGCTCTAAAAATATAAACGTGATGCGTCAAAAGCCGTGTATAACATCTACACAGGTGACGAATCTTAGATCAATGCTTATGAGTTCGAAAGTAAACAGCAGTCGACTGTATGTATTTCAAAATCAACCAAACCTAACAAAAGTTGTTCTCGCAAGAAACACTTTGAAACAAATGGTCGCCTGTTTTTTGGGATTAAATTGGCATGTGGCTACTAGAGAATCATAGAATGGTCAATTCTGAATGGTACACAACCATTTGTTTGAAGAAATAAGAAAAAACGCTAGCTCTTTCATCGGACCGAGCATCCCAATATTTGACCAATCAAAGCCGCAGTACAGTCCTGATTTGGAATCAACTACGTAGCGATTTTCGACACCAGAAGAAGCGGTTGATATGCGTTCAAAATACATGTTTTACCTCAATCGGAATTGAAAAGGTGCCATGAAAATTAATTCAAACGAATGCAAAAGTGTATCGATAATCGCAAAATATTTGAAAAACAATAAAACAATTTTCAATTATAAATATTAATATTCTGGATATATAAATAGCAACCCTCGTACTAACCGAACAGCAAAAAGACAGAGCATGAAAATGTGTAAAAAAAGCTTTATACTTAGTTAATATCGACCACTATCAGGTCATAACTAAAGTTATAACATCCATTGAATCTAAATTTTCTTCAGTAACATAAGGTTGCTGAAAGCTATTGAGCTAAAAAGATACATTTTCACGGCATTCTGGTATCTATAACATTACTTGTTGACATTTTTCAGGACCTAAGAGTAAGTGAACTTAATGCTCCATTGCGATATTGCCTCTTACTAAGAAAATATCAAACAAAAAAAGAGTACGAAGATAAAGTTAAAGGTCAGATACTTGTCTGATAGATTCGATAAGCGGTGCGATCTCAATCTTCCTTTTTAGTAATACCTCATGAATTTTAAGCCAATGTGACATTTAGTTTTATTTTAACAGTTTTCAAGAGTAGTTAAGTTCGATATTTTTTCTATCATGAAAAAAAGCAAATTTCATTTGTTGATTAAGCATTACCTTTTGCGTGAAAAAACAATCGCACAGCTCAAAGAAAAGTTGAAAGAGTATTATCGGGACTCTGCTCCTTTACATTTCATGGTTCCTAGATGGTTTACTGTGTTTCGATATGGTCGAACCAGCACGAGTGATCAGGACGCTCCATTGAGGTCCCTACTGAGAAAATGGTCAACGACATCCTTGATATTTTGTTGGCCGACCGCAGAATGAAGGTTAAAGACGGTTGTTGAGATGATAAACATCTCGAACGAACGCATACGAGGCATCCTACACGAATATTTACACATAAGAAAGCTTTAAGAAATTTAGAGATCAACGCGATGAGTACCGCGTTTACTCACTGAGGATCAAAAACGGAATCGAGTAATTACTACACAGCGGTATTAACGCATACTAAGTAATAAAACGCAATCATAAGGAGATTCTGAAAACGTGGAGTTTTATCAAAATGAAATAGAAGAGAACTTCGAAGGAATAATACACATGAAAAATGAAAGTTTAAGCATCGAAGAACTATATATTTAAATGTATCTATAACAAATATTCTCGAAGAGGCTGAAAAAATCTGCTGCTCCAGCAAGAAGAAAGACGAAAATATAAGCCAAAACCGCAAAGAACTTATGACTACGACAATTAAATACAGAAATTTCGAAAGCTGTGAGAAAGGATATAAGAAAATTTAACTCCGAGAACGTAAATAATATGATAGAGAAGAATAAGAGCTTAAAAGTTAACGAAAATTTTCTCAAAACAAGAAAAACATTTGTAAGCTGGTGGACAAGCAGGGCAATGTCAAAATTAACAGATAAGAAATTCTAAAAATAGTAGAAATGTTTTATGCCGAGCTATATAAAAGACAAACAAAAGGAACCTTAGATAACCAAATTACCTAAATTAATGATTTAAAACTTAAATAATTAAGTTGTAAATCAAGGATCCGACGACATCCCAGATATCACACTGGGAGAAGTAAAACGAGCACTATCTGAGATGAAGAACAACAAATCTCCCAGAGATGATGGGATAGTCACAGAAGCTATCAAAATGGGAGGAAACATACTATTAGAAGCATGGAGAATAATCTTTAATGAATATCTTTCAAAGGAAATAGCATCATCCCAATGGAACAATGAAGTGATAATATTACTACATAAGAGGGGAGACAACGAATATCGAAAACTACCGACCTATCGGTCCTCTATCACATATATACAAGTTATTTACCAGAATCATCTCAAATCGACTATGCAATAAGCTAGACTCATACCATCATCGAGAACTAGCTGGCTTCAGGACAGGATATGGTACTAGTGACCGCTTCCAAGTATTGAAAAACCTCATAGAAAAGTCGATGAAGTTTCGACACTTTACCAGTACACGATATTGATAGCTCTATCAGATTGCAGAATTGACTACCGCTACACTGCTCTCATCAAACACATTTATGAAAACGCCACTGCAAATATCCGACTCCACGACAACACAAACAAATTTGATATAAGAAGAGGTGTTTGCCAAGGTGACACCATTTCACCAAAACGTTTCAATACTTTACTTCAGTACATGTGCAAACATTGACATTAACGGTGAAAACCTCAGTCACTTGAGATTCGCCGACGACCTAGTCTTAATAGCCGATCGTCTGGATGATATGTACTATTGTGATGTTAAAAGATCTCAACGAAGTCTCCAATAAAGTGGGCCTCAAAATCAACTTCTCAAAAACCCAAATTATGACAATTCTGTTTCTTGGCGGGGACGTCTACATCGATAACGTCAGAGTAGAGGAAACTTCATCTTTTAAGTACTTGGGACACAAGATTAGTATCAGCAGAGACAGACTCAAGAGAAATGAGAAACTGAGAAGTGAAATCTCGAGAAGAATCGGACTTGCCTGGGCTGCTTTCGGAAATCTGAGATAGGAAAGTCAGAATTGCCGGTTTGTTTGAAGAGAAAAATTTTCAACCAGTGTGTCCTTTCAGTTCTCACATATGGTGCAGAGGCTTCGACAATGACAAAATAGACAATTAGAAAGATACGGGTGACACAACTAGTTATGGAACGGATAAAACTGGGAGTTTTTGCACGAATACGCAAACGAACGAAAATGATTGATGCCGTAGAAAGAATAGCGATATAGAAGTGGAACTGGGCCGGCAGGTCATCTTACGAGAGCGGTTGATGACAGGTGGCCAAAAAGAGTCCTCGAATGAAGACCAAGATCGGAAGCCTTCAGAAACAGAGGACTTCCCCCCGACCAGATGGACTGATAACCTAAAATGCATCAAAACAAACTGGATGCAGGCAGCGCTGGACCGAATATAGTGGAAGCTCCTAAGGGAGGCCTATGTCCAGCAGTGGACTTCAATAGGCTGATGATGGATGGAAGGAAATTCTGTGGCGGTCCGTGACTATTGATGAAACTTGAATTTATCACTACACGCCAGAAAAGATGGAACAATCAAAATGAAAATGCGAACGCTTTCATCGGCCAGAATGGTCATGGTTATTATTTTTGGGATTCGCAAGACATTATCTTCATCGACTATTTGGAAAAGGGAAAGACGATCACTGGAGAGCATTATGATGGCTTGTTGGCCAAATTTTACGAAAAGTTAAAAAAAAAGCTGCTGCAAAACCACAAAAAAAAGGTGCTGCTTCACCACGGCATTGTCACCCGCCCATTCTCCCGCCGTTGCAACGTGTTTTTTTGCCTATGAAATTTGCCCTACGAACTCCAACTTCCTTCTCTTTCCAAACATGAAGTGGCTGGCTCGAAAGAAATTTACATCAAATGAAGAGGTCATCGCCAAAACAGGGAAATAAAATATATTGCAGGGTTCGACTTTTGGGAAAGGGTGAAAAATCGTTGGGCAAAGGGTTGAAAGTGTATCGAACTAAGACTACGTTGAAAATAAATCGATTTTCTATCAAAAAAGCAATATTTCACTTAAAAAGTATCTGACTTTTTACTGTACCCTCGTACGTAGTTACCCTTTTATCGAAAATTCTTACTCGTGAAGGTTAATCTGCCAGATTAACGTATTCGTTATCTCAGAATTTCAGAGTGACCCTTGCATAACGTTAGTTGTGTTATGATTTTAATTAACTGTAAGGACACTTGAGATGAATAACCACATTTCAGTAAAAGTTACGTCGCGTGTACTTCTCTTAAAGAAACAGTAATATATCTAACCTTTTAGAATATTTTTAGACACCGTTTTGTATTTATTATAAAAGAAATATAAAAATAAGACGTCTCGTTTGTCTTTGCTAATATTTTATTTAATACTAAAGAGGTTATGTACTAACTAATATTTACTCAAAGGATGCTTCAAGTTCAGACACCGAACTACACAGAACTAGTCCTTTGTGGCCTCCAAGGCCACGATCTCCACCTGAGAATACGGGTCCGCGCATTCGCCCGCCTATTATACCTATAGATCCGTCGTTAAGTGACAGTGCCAGGAGTATTTCTAGTCAAGAAGCGGACGAAGCAGCTAAAGGTATAATGTTTCTTAATAGCTTTCTTAATAATAAAAGTTTTCGATTGTATACATAATTAGCTATTCAAATCAAAACGTATAAGTGATATATTCAGTTAAATAAATCATGTTGTTCAGAAAGTTCGTAGGGATTTTTTTAAGAGAAAGAGAAACGCAAGAAATGTATGTAAATTTTTATTTAGTCTAGTTTGTAATTACCATTATTATTTATAATGTTTTGCCAACGTAGTGGTGATGCCATAATGTCATTTAGCCAAAAATGAGCATTTTTATTGCCAAAAAATGTCAATAGGATAGCTTTTTCACTTCTTCCACTTTAAAAAGATTTGCAATTTTAAAAATTTCAAGGGAGCGGAACAGGTAATAGTGCGAGGGTGCGATGTCCGGTGAGTAAGGTGGTTGGGGCAGAACATTATAATTGAAGCTCAATAATTTTCGCTGTGTCCTGATTGAAACGTGTGGTCGTGCTACCTTCAACCGATCTAATTGTAATCGTAGAGATCAGTATTGATGGTTTGGTTGCATGGTAGAACCTCAAAGTGTACGGTTCCCTTCCAATTCTCCACTATCTCTCCCCAACAAAACCCTCTTCATAAACGGCACAAATCTTGTTTTTCGTTTAGACAGCGTTCTTATACTTTTAGAAATGAAAAAGCATAATGTGGTGTAAATGCAAGTTGTCCATCGACATTTTCAATTTTAATCAGCTTAACTTATTGAAGGGAAATCAAAGCAAATCGAAATACCACAGGAATTAAAAATACACAATATAAATAATATCTGAATAATTGTAGCGTGTTCATATATTTTTTCTCTTTTTGGGTTTTTCGTTATGATCTAAAACTCAAAAAATATTTGTTCTTATGTAAATAAAGAATCACTGGATAAAAACAAAACGGAGACAAATTTCTCAGTGATTCTTTTTCTGTAATAAATTTGCCTAACGAAGAAAATTTCAAAAAATACAAAAAATTTCTAAAATAAATACGAACTTTTGAACGTTAACCTTTCGGGGGTCTTCTCCTCCCGTTTTCAAAACGAATCTAAAAAATAATTTATATTAGTTTCTAGATATAATTAAAAGATAGGAAGTAAATATATTTTGTGTATGTGAATGGTACTTACATTGACAATAATAGTTTTTAATGACAGTCACATACTACCAAAAAAATATATAGGTGAGGTTTACTGTGTGATTATTGTTGTATTGTTTTTAATTGTATTCTTTAAAATCAGGAACCATATTGAATTTAAATCTACCGAAGGCATAGCAGTACAGTTATTTTTATTTAAATTAATTATAACGGTTTCTTTTAATCTTCTGTATTTTGTTACCGATTCTTTTAATACCGTTTTGGAATAATTCCAATTGGTGTTATGTCCCGATTCCCATGCGTGTTGACAAATTCTGATTTATTAAAATTTCCTTTCTAAGAATGTTTTTATGTTTTTATATTCTAACATCTAACGGTCTAGATGTCTCACCTATATAAAATTTTGTATTGTATTTCTGTATTGCTATGCCTTCGGTAGTTCCCGATTCTAAAGAATACAATTAAAAACGTTTAAGTATTTCAATACACAATAATCACACAGTAAACCTCACCTATATATACTTTTTTTTGGTAGTATGTCACTGTCATTCAAATATATTATTGTCAATGTAAGTATCATTGACATACACAAAATATATTTACTTCCTATCTTTTCATTGTATATAGAAATTAATATAATTTATTTTTAGATTCGTTTTGAAAACGGGAGGAGAAGACCTCCCTAAACATTAATGTTCAAAAGTTTGTATTTATTTTAGAAAATGTTAGTATTTTTTAAACATTTCTTCGTTAGGCAAATTTATTACAGAAAAAGAATCACTGAGAAATTTGTTTCCGTTTTGTTTTTTGTTTTTTACCCAGTGATTCTTTATTTACATAAGAACAGATATTTTTGATATTTTTTGAGTTTTAGATCGTTGAGAAAAACCCCAAAAAAAAAAGAAAAAAAATACCCAGTATGTCCGAAAAATAACGGAACTTCTTTAATTAAAAAAAAACAGTTATTTTGCCAAAATTATTTATTTTTATTCAAAATACATCCCTTCCGCATCACTACACCGCTGGGCGCCTTCAACCAATGCCAGCATAGATTTTTTGATGTCACTTTTCGGGATCGGCTCAATTACCCTCGTCACAGCTTCTTGGACTTGTGTAGCACCATCATAAAACGTTCCTTTCGTGACGAGTATTAATTTCGGGAATAGAAAATAGTCACATGGAGATAAATCTAGCGAATACGAATGTTAATGAAATTCAAAGTCTTGTTTTTTCGGCAAAAATTCGAGAACAGCGACAGCGACTGTCCTATAAGGTGGTGCATTATCGTGCAACAAAAACCAACTTCCCGGCGCTCGATATTCGGTCACCACTCGAACGATTCTCTTCTACAAACGCTCCATAACACCCAGATAATATTCACCAGTGACATTTTGACTTTGTGGAATGAATTCTCGAGGGATAATACCTTTAGAGTCGTAAAAACAAATCATCATTTATCTTCTCTCATGACTTCTAGTAACGCAATGTTGTCGATTTCAAAGAGCCTGGAGACTTCCACGTAACACTTTGGCGCTTTGTTTGAGGGTCGTACTTGAAGCACCAAGCCCCATTACCAGTTACAATCGATTCCAGGAATGTGCAGTTTCATCTGGCCGTTTTAATAAGGTCCTTACAATGTTCAACGGGAGTAATTTCTTTTTTCTCATTTAAGGCATGAGGAACAAATCGAGAACAAACCTTCTGTTTGTTTAAATCCTTTATCAAAATTTCGTGAATCATCTTTGATCTCATTTAATTCGTCCGCTATCCATCTCACAGTTGAATTCGCTTCGCAGATTATCATTTCACGTACTTTTTCCACCAATGCATCACGATTTTTATTTTTTGCGATATTTCTTATACTACTCGATCACATTCATTGGCATTGTAAGCACCATAAACTGTTTTCATCAATTCAAATGTTTCTGTAAAAATTTTACCGAGCTTGAAACAACATTTAATTGTTTGTTCCATCGCATTTTTGTGACGAGGTTACAAAAGGTATTGTCACTTTAAGAGCTACAACTTGACAATCCGTCGATCTATTTTAATGACGACTGTCTCGTTTTATAAAGGAGATATACAGCTTTCAGATTATGTATTGTTTCAATAGATGGCGCTAGTAGTTTTCTTTGAATTTAAAAAATTCCGTTGTTTTTTCGACAGACCGTGTATGTATATAAACATTACTAATCCAACACAATTTTTGAAAGAGCAACTAATGGAGAACCCTAATGAACTTTCCGGACAATCTAATACAAGAAATAATGATACTGATATTATCTGTCTCGACAGTATATGGAGTGTTAATAGTTAAATTCTAATGTATCTAATTTGTTGTTTGTGATAGCTGAAGAATTGGCTGCTAAGAAGACCCGAGTTAAACAAAGTCTGATGAAACGTGCCCGGTCAGTAGCAATTTTTTCGCTGAAATTAAAGGAGAGAAGAGCCAGAGAGGCGCAAGAAAAAGCAGGGAAAGGGGCGGTTACACCTTCCACTCCATTACCACCACCTCAATGTGGCGGGGGAGAATTGTCTTGTATTCCGATTGAAAAGGTAAGGTTTTTTATAATTACATGATATTTTGGTAACATGATTAATCAGTTCTTCTACTGGAACCTTCGGTGTGAAACACTAAACTCAAGGAGCACCGAATCACTTTTTTTAAAGTTCTCGACTCACGTTTCGCTAACCATGTTAGCATTATCATTAGATGATCAGATTTAATCACCTCATGATGATACTAACATGGTTAGCGAAACGTGCGTCGAGAACTTTAAAAAAATGATTCGGTGTTTAGTGGTAAATCTCTTTGAGTTTAACATGATTAATGTAATAATTTTTAAAAATCCTAGTTGTTGAACTAGGAGACTTTTTCTTATGTATAAGAAATCATCCAACAATTTCGGATAAACATGCAAATTTTAACTTGTTTTAGCTTATTCAACTCGAAGATGTTAGACGCAACGTTCAAGCGAAAAATAACAGTCAGCCTGGTACCTTGTAGCTGCCTCTCTTAAGAACAAGCAATCTTACTACAGCACAATTGCACGATCTGAGTTATTTTTATAAACAATAGCAGTTATTAGCACAGATGGTACATATAGTTTTTCAACACGAAAACTAATGTACTACGTGCGTCTTTTAATTTGTGTACATGATATGTACAGGGTATGCCACAGTATACATACAATAATTGAGATAATTCTTGTCCATTTTGGTAAAAAAAAGAGATTTTCCCCAAAATTAACAGCCTTGTCTGTCTATTTATAAAGTGTATATCCAAAATGTACTGAAATGAAATTCATATTAAAGTATTGGTAAAACTTTAATCTCCTATTTTTATTAGTTTATTTAGTTTGAATCATTATTCTAGTCTTTTTAATCCTTATTGATTGATGGGTAGTTAACTGGAGTTTTAGTTTATTCGTAGCTCCCTTCTGTGTTTTATCAATAATATTTACTACTTCATAGGAATTAGTACGTTGTATTTGATCGTTTCACAATATCTCCTAGTTGTTAAGCTGGTATATTATTACACTGCGGGTTTGGAACCTTTGGCGTTACTCTAACAAACTTTTATTACAAACATTTTTTTCATAATACACCAAAACACTATTTTTATATTCTGGGCGCACGTTTCGGTAACCATGTTAGCATCATCAGCAAATGATTAAAACTAAATTCTTATTCCGCTTTTCCGCTTTTTCATTCTGGCTTTAGGTTGACCCGTAGAACCGTAGTTGACCCTTACCTCTATGGAAATTAATTAACCCGAAACGGGTCCAGACGTTTCCCTTTTTGGGGGTAATCTTAGTTAATCTTTAGCGTCGAACTTTTCCCGGAGGGTCCGGTTCGACGTTAGCTGAATTGGGTTTGCAGCGAAGACAAGAAAAACTTCGCGAAGGTTAATTAGAAAATGACACACTAAGTCTCATCGAGAAATCGATTTATCCGCGTCCACATGCCGGGCCTGACCGCGGAGTCAACGGTCCGCCATCTGCAAACGGGAAATCTGGGTAAGAAAGCGGTTTATAGAAACTTATGCAGACCGGAAAAACCTGAGAAATTCAGGATCCATAGGTCTGCTGTCCGGAATTAATGGCGAAGTGAATGGACTTAGTTTTTAGCCCTCCAAGGGAGTTTTGGAGGGTATCGGTCAGTTGCGCCTGAAACTGGCTAACAAACTGACCCAGTAATTGCCCCACAAGTTCGGAGAAGGGATTTCCTTGTGGAGCGGGCAGTTTGGGAGGAACCGTGTTCCTCTGGGACCCCCACACGAAGGTTGGAGGGGGAATCTTTTTATTGGCAGATGGACCTGAAAAGGCCCTGTTGGTTTTAGGTTGTGAAGATCTTGTAGAGTTTTCTGGGCGTGCTGGACAGCCTTGGAAGCTAGCGGTATGCTCGCCTCCGCAGTTGCAGCACGTCGCTTTTGTTGACTTGTCCTTTCTGCAGTCCCTGGAGTGATGGGCTTCTCCACATTTGACGCAGGCCGGGTCAGCATGGCATTTCTTTGCCGAATGGCCGAATTGCTGGCAGTTGAAATACTGCACAGTGCGGCCATTCGACTTCTGAGTTTGGACCGTGATTTCCTGGTCAAACAGGGTCTTCAGTTGGTGGATGTTCTTCTCCTCCTTGGGTAACACCACCTGTACGAGTGCCATCGGTGTTCCTTTGGCGGTTTTCCATCTTTACACGTGTACGGGGTGGAATCCCAATTCAGTGAGTTCATTCTCAAGATTGCGCTCTTCGGGGGTACAGAAGAAGTGGTACTTGTAGCCGCGCTCGTTGAAGAGCTTGGTTGCGGCCCTGAAGTCATCGGAAGTAGGAGGCCTTAGCATGACCCCATTTGGTTTTGTTGTAGTTTTGCCCAGGTTGATATTTTTGTCTTTACAGATACGCAAAATCTGTAAATGCGCGCCTTTATCCCTGATGACAATCGGCGGTATCTTCGAGGACTGTGGAGGTGCAGATGTAGTATTTTTGGGATGGACTTTCTTCGCTTCCGGCTGTTTAGGTGCGGGCTTTTTGAAAACTGGTGCTTTAGAAGCCCCTTCAGAGGCTGGCTTGTTCGGAGGCGGGAAATCCTCCTTTTCAGCCATTACGGCACGTTTGGGATTCTTCTTGGAGGAAAAATGAAAACTTTCCTCGGACTCGGAAGCTGAAGACCAGCCTGCTTCCGACAATGCAATGTCGGAGCCGTAAAATGGATATTCGGTTGCAGTGGTTTCGGTTCTTTTCTTTTCACTCCCCTTCGCCTTGGAAAAGGCGTCGGGTTTTGCTGAAACCTTGGTTTGTTTTTCCCTCAGCTTATTGTTTTCGGCTCTTAGCTTCTCTAAGTCTTCCGACATGATCTGATTCTCGATAACGCAGTTGATCCTCCAGGTCGGTAATGTGTTTCTCTTTTTCATCGATTGATCGCTGGAGCACATCAAACGCCTCTCGCGTAATGATGAACCCCGTGGGGTCCGTCATTGCACTGTGAAACACTGTAAGACTTGGTCGATCGCAAAGAGCGTGTGTACTCTTCGAAGACTTAACCAGAACTGAATTCTTATTCTAAAAATTCCTCTTTTATATAATGCTCGCTTAGCATTGTGGGCGGGGCGACAATGCTAATCAAGCGACCAATAGCAAGTGAGGACCTAGAGCAGTAGGAACAGAGAACTCGAAGGAATAGGATCGTTGTATCTGTTCATACTACTAGTACATTTACTGATTTTTATACTCTCATAAGCGTCTAATTGTCTATTGTTTGTTACATGTTTTATTAATCTTAAATTATTGATATCTATGCAATGATCATTCTTAAAAATATGTTGAGCAACAGAAGATTTATCGGGCCTATTGTATCTTAATTGAGCTATGTGTTCTTTGAACCTTGTTCAGGGTTGATCTTCTCGTTTGCCCGACATATCTTTGATCGCAATCCTTACAAGAAATTTCATAAATACCCGACCTTTCCATTGGAGGAGTTTTATCTTCAGAATTACCTAATAAATGTCGTAAGTTTAAACCAGTACTGTATACCAGTTTTAGATTGACATTCTTAAAAACTTTTTTTTTTTTAAGCCACGCGTTAAATTATGATGAAAAGGTAATGAAACAAATCTTGAGGTGTCTCTTTCCAATTGAAAAGTCGAGTCGATATAAGGTTTTAGTTCGTGAAAACTCGAAATAGTGTTTTGGTGTATTGTGAAAAAAATTTTTGTAATAAAAGTTTGGAATATTATTATTGACTTTGTCCTCTTCCTTGTATTGAACTTGCTTTTATCTAACGATCAGTTGATCTCAGTTGCTTGGATATTTGCTGTTAATCTTATGTATCCTCGATTGTATAACCTACATTCATTATATTTTATTATGAAATGAATTAAGATGCTACTTATGAATGAATAAATGAGATATTACTGAACCTTATCAAATTTTAATCTATATAGTGACTGCATTCAGTATTATATTATTCACTTAATGTGTTAACCTCTTATTTATTAACTACTAGCGATCTAGATTATCGATAGATAATCTGAATTAGATCACAAACGTTATAGTTTCAGTTTATTTTAGAATATACACTTTGTTTTAAAAAAGTTGAAAATTTAAGTAATTTATTAACGGCAAAAATATTAGCCTGATCAAACAGCAAACCGTTACTCCGGATATCTAATTTCCCACGATAATAGCACTTTAAATAACGAATATTGATAATAATTGATAATATAAAAAGCAATACACTAACATATTTTGCTCTAACATGACAGAATTCAATAAAGTAGAACCAACATAACACTATTAATTCCGTTTTCTACTTTAATGAAATCTGCTTTTAAAACTATTTCTAAAACTACACATAACATATATGTGTATAAAATCAACATATGCTGATATACAAATTATCTGGCTTGGCATTTTTTTTTCTTTGATAATATTAGTATTATCACACCATACTTAACACCAGTTAAAAGAATAATATAGAATCATAGGTATTAATAAACTTGAAAATGTTCTATTTAGATGAATCTCACATGTAGACTTACGTTTGTGTGTAAGTCTACAAGTTAGAACGAATTTTTCTAAATTGCAGTAGGAGACAATAATGTAACTGAAACACTAGTTACATGGGAATACAACAGCCACTGGTCAGCCGAACGAATATATATATAGTTGATAAAACAGCCTTTAAGCCTATGGACCTTGGCCTCCTCTTCTTCGAACCCTTCCCTCCCGAAGCTTTTCCTTCCATTTAAATCTGTTTTCTCTGAACCTCTTTCAGTTCCTAACTTCCAGAAAGTCTGAATTACTTTGTACACTGTCAGACCACTTTTGTTTCGACTGCCTTTCTTTCGCTTCCCTACTATTTTTTTTTTAAATACCCCGTTCTGTATTCTTTTCTGGCACATGCGCATGGCATACCCTGCCCGCCTTAACTTAAGGAATTTTATATGTTCTACTATGTCCATGGCTCTATTCATCTTCTTAATTTCATGATTGTATCTGCTTCTCCATCCATCTTCCACACGAGCTTGGCCAAAAATTATCCCTAATATTTTTCTTTTTCGAATCTGAGTAACAGCTCTTTTTTGTCATTGGAATCTGTACGTTACAACCAGTCTTATCATTGTTTTATAGACTCTTGGTTTAGATTCTCTTGTTATAGATCTTGATTTTTATTAAGTTGATATTTCTATAATATACCCCTGTTACTTACCAACTGTGATTCAGGTGACTATATTAGTAAGGTTGTTTTGTCCGACTACTTCGATGTTCATATCATTACTGGTGAAATTCTGCCCAATTCTTCTGCATGTTTTCACTGGCATAAGATACGTTTTTTCTTGGTTTAGCTGCAAACCAGTATTAATGGCATTCTCTCGTACTTCATGGAAGGCTTGCCCAGATCTTGAAGTGTTGATATCCGCGGCAAAACCAATTAGATGTACAGAATATGTTATAAGTGAACCTTTTCCATCAGTCTTTTCAAGAGAAAGGTTGAAAGTATGGTTGCTAATCCGATTATATATATATATATATATATATATATATATATATATATATATATATATATATATATATATATATATATATATATATATATATATAATCTTCATCATGTGTTGATTTCATACCAGAGCACATCCCAGTAATTTCTTCAATACAACATCCATCAAAAATTGTTTCACTATTAACATCAGTGAAATTGTTATTTACCTACAAATCATATGAAACATGTAGTGTATAAACAAAAATGTTAATAGATAAGATTGTTTTAAATTATTTTTTATAATGATAGTATATGTTAACGTCACTGTAGGTCTAAGACTGTACTTAAAATTAGGTTTAAAATAGTGGCTAAAGTTGCCTCAAGTTTTAGTCCAATAAGAAATATAGGATAGAGTTCATAAAGCTGACGGTTTCTTTGGATGCAAATTATTTTACTTTTCTTAAACTTACCAGCTTTATTTCACTTGTTTTTCTATAATTAACGTATATAAACTAGATGGTTTCCATGTTCATAACAATAAATAAGCAATCAATAACCAGTTTTATAGATTAAGACTTATAATGTAGATTTTTTAACATTCCTATTCCGCAACTCGTATTTTCGTTTGCTGGCTTCGCTAAAAGGCATTTTTATTCCGGATTATATATTTATAAAAAGGGACTAACCCTTGATTAAGATTCTTTTAACAAAATATCAATACATTATACAGTATCGTGAAACAAGTTTTAAAAGATTGCCATTTGTTCTGTTGAAACATGATATCAAATAATTTTTATATACTTTCTGGGAAGACGTGGGAATCTAACAAGAATTGCGTTACCATTAGAATTTGAATAATAAGCTTGATTGACAATATAATTGCCAGAACTCCTGAAGTCATGGTTTGTGGGACATTTTCCGAAAAGGAAGAGCTATTGATTAGGGTTTTTTCCAGAACGTTAAGGGTCAATGAATTAAGGCAAAGCATTATAGTTAGACTAAGTATAATGTAGATTATTTTATTACCTCGAATTTTTATATCAAAAATCTTTTTTTGTCTCTATTACACACATGTTTTTATAAATCCTCATGTCATCCTACAATCCTATAATCATGTTTGCAGTTAGTACTAATTCAATAAGTTATCTACGATGGTGAATCAAATATAACTTCCGCAGATTATTGTATCAATATAAAAATATTAACGAAATACACTATTTTTTACCTTCTTTCTCTTCTCAATATCATTCATTCATGTCAAAGATTACAAGAATGTTTTTTCCCTATGATGATTTTGGTGGTCATTTTCCACAACTCATTCGCACATTCAATGGTCTTTGAAAGGTTTTATTCTCTTTGACCAGAAAATGGACAAAAATACTTTGCGCATTGGACCTGTTTCACTCATCGTGCTTACTAACAAGAAGTAAGTCTTCATTATACTCACTTTTACCCACTTCTTAAATTACTTAAAAAAATGTCAAGTTATATTTGTTTCGCCATTGTATATATAAGAGCAGTTTAAAATATTGGATCCAGTTGCTTAAAATCTTTACTGACTTTTCCCATATATCAATGATTTACAGTCTAATTAATAAGTTTATATACAATATCTACAATAATATAAATGCAATTCTCACATTTTCGTGATTTCGGATTTCTAATTATTATTATTAAAGCATAATAATACATCGAAAAATGTGATTTTGTACATTTTGTTATGTTAAGTTATGCTCTATACCATTTTTTTAAATACACTATTTATATATTTTTATTTTGAAGAAATCGTCGCATAAAATATAGATTATACGTATATTTTGTAGCTCAAGAAAGGGATGGTTTCTCTTTAGTTTTAGGTTAGCTGATTGTTGTTTAGGGGTTGTATTTTGTTTAATAATAGCTGCAACTAAATCCCTAGTTATTGGAAAACATTTGTTAGAGCATCATTCGGATTAGTTGCCTTTGAAGTTATTCGTCCATAACAGGTGTGCTGTTGCATTATTTTGCAACGAAATACCCAAATTAGTTAATAAAAAAATTACATCTTTGCTTTTCAATTGGGCATTATTCAGTGACTTATTTACATTTAAAAATTAAAAATTCATCGACTACGCAAGTATATCTGGAAATTTAGCGACTTTCTCTCACATGTAACAAAATATTAAACAGTCAACTATTAAATTACTTATGTATATCAATTCTTCTATTGGAACCTTGTGTGAAACACTGAACTCGCACAGATTTACTACTAAATCACTTTATTTAACTTCAGGAGTTATCTGGAGGTAATCATATCCTCAAGCATCATAGGAAATAATCATTTCGTGGTGATGCTAACATGGTTAGCGAAACGCGCCTCGAATAGTTAAAGTGATTTGGTGTCTAGTAGTAAATCTATTCGAGTTTACTTATATACAGTTTCTTGTAAAAAAAATTACCAAAAATCGTTTACTCTCAAGAAATGCTATAAATCACATCAACCTAAATCCGGCAAATACGTGGGTAGTCAGGAATTCTTTTATCTGACAAATTTTTGCATTACTAAAAGAGCTTTGCAGGTAAAGCTTGCTTGTAGCCATTGTCTTAGGAAAGCAGCCAGCCGTAGCTTTTTCAAATTCAGCTTTTTTTCTGTTACATATCCCTTAATGTCTGCAAAATATTAAAATGATAATGTTGTAGAATAAGTTCTTGTATTATATATGCGACTGTAGGTTTTTCTTCTATTTCACTGAAATTGTCCAATTAACTAGTATCTACCTATAAGACTGCAAAGTATAGTTTAAATTTTTCAATTTGAGACATCAAACATTTATATTTTACACGCTCTACTAATATATGTGTAATCAACAATGAACACAATAAAAATAAAACAGAAATTGTATTCTCATAGATAAAAAATCATACATTTAGTCAATTAGTTCAGATTCGACGAAGTAAAACATAAATGTTCTGATTAAAATTGAGAAAATATATTTAAAAACCTTGTTAAAAAGTACAGCCTTCATTGTTAAATTGTGGCTAATGTGAAATTATAAATGTCGCATTAAGTGTTAAGCTTGTTGATACTGTATTTACAAAATAAAAAAATTTAAATGATAGAATTTTAACGGGTTTTTTATTAAATGATTACACTCATTGGCTATACTCATTACTAGAGAGCGGATTTCTGCCCGAGCTCGGGCAAGGACACTACTTATCAATATGTTTAATCACAATTGTACAATTGAGACATTCAATTAAACAATATTTATTTCACTAATTTTTACATAAATGTCAAATGTTAACTAAGTATACATTACTACACTTTGTTAGAATTACATGATATGATGAGCTATTTTTCAAAATTAACTTCTGTTAGATTTGTCCGTTTATAATTTAAAATGTCGCACAGCCATGAAAAATTTTCTACCTCACAACTTGTAACTGGAGCATAACTGAAATGTTCATACATGTCGCCTTGTTGTTTTCCAAGTACTTCAACAATATCTTTAACTTGCGAATACGAGAGTTGCTACTTATATACCCCGAATTGGCAACATTGGTGTTGCTAGGCGCCATCTGACGTATAAAGTTTGACATTGTTGACTGTATATGTACTCAGAACGTTTTGTCATACAGACCGTTATTTGTGTTGTTTAGTGATTTGAAAATTTCATCTCAGTCAAAAAATGGAATTAAATCATGAGAATTTTCGTGCGATGATTTACTACGAATTTCGACGTGGATTATCTCAACAACAGTGCATCGATCAACTCACTTCGACTTTTGGCGATGAAGCACCAGATAAACCACTGTATCATTGGTTTAGTGAATTCAATAATGGCCGTCGTTCGCCCACGGATGTATTTAAAGGTTGTCCAAAACCGGTCATTGTGCCAAAAAAATATCGATAGTGAGGACATCCCTGGGGATTAGTATGACAAGCATACATAATATTTTATATGAACAGTTAGCCGTGAAAAAGATTTGTGCACGTTAGATTCCGCATAATTTGACAATCACTCAAAAAAGGGCTCGTGTAGATTGGTGCAAAGAAATGCTTTAAAAATACAATCGTGGTGCGTCAAAAGCCGTGTATAACATCTACACAGGTAACAAAGAAAATCTACATACACGCCAGAAAGTGTACAGCAGTCGACTGTATGAGTCTTTCAAAATGAGCCAAACTCATCAAAAGTTCTTCGTGCAAAAATCACTTCCAAGCAAATGACCGCCTGTTTTTTTTTGGAATGAATGGGCATGTGGCTACAGTGTCACTAGAGAATCGTAGAACGGTCAATTCTGAATGGTATACAACCATTTTTTTGCCAGAGGTCTTTGAAGACATAAGGAAAAACAACCAGCAACGCAGGATCATTCTTCACCATGACAACGCGAGCTCTCACACATCGGACCGAACAGCTCAATATTTGACCGGCCAAAACATCGAATTGATTAAAGGATTCAACAAGTGGCAAATTGAGAGATTCCAATTTTTCAATCACGTGTGGAATATACGTAAAATGGTAACTAATAAATTGTATGCCATTTTTGACATCCGGCAAAGTTAAAATTTTCTTGGGCTTTTTTTTCACTTTGAGCATCATCTGTCAAACAAGTAACAACATTTTTCAGCAAGTCAAAATTACTTTTATGTCACTGCTAAAAGCCAGTTACCACAGCAAGTAATAACAGATTGGGGAGGTAATGGGACATCTGGGCTCATTTCTTTAAAACTATTAATGTGAGCAGATGACTAATTAATGTGAGAGAAATATTTTTTTACTTTACTAATCAAGTTATCAATTTCTGGGTAACATTCTCGTATCACTTCACATATTCTGTGTAAACTATGAGCCAGATACATAAAATGTAGAATATTTGGGAAATATTCTTTTAAGTGCTCTTTAGCTTTTCGCATATATGCCGCATTATCATCCGTCAACAACATTACGTTTTCACGAATAGTGTTTGTTTCTGGAAGCATTGAAATGACGAGTTTCCTTTGCTGTCTGAACTATAGTATCATTATTAGTTTTGGGATGAAATTAACTGCTAGTTAAATAAGATCCTCCAAAGCTAGAAGGACTTAAAGGATGATATTTGCTACATATATCCCCTTTATATCACTGGTTTCATTGATGTTGAACCATATTATTTCCTTTCAAGTCTTGTCATACTCTGTCCATAGTTTTATAATATACTTTGTCGACATATTTTTACGAAATGTTGTTTCATCTGGTACCGTGAAATGGGGTGACTTTACCTTTTGGGGCGACTTTGCCCTATTACGCCCGAAAATACGTTAAATGTATCCGTAGCCACTACTTGAACGCAACGTGGTATGTGTCACTTGGAAATTATTGCGGGGGGGGGGGGGGGGGTATACCGCGTCTCTAACGTCGCCTGAGCGCTTGTCGTCAGTTGCAAGTGGCAATTACAGTGTCTTTAAGCCAAGCCTATTTTTTACGCCTATTTTGTGTGTTTCAAACTTCCACTTGGCTCCAACAATTAACTACGATATACTGAGGTAAGTACTTAGTAAAAATTCATTATACTATTTAGGATAGTGATGGTATATAATATATCTAAAAAAAAACAATTTTTGAGGTTAAAAATGTGGTGGGCAAAGTCACCCCCGTCAACAGAACGCGTTGATTACAGATAGTAGCTTTGCCCGACCAATTGTTCGCATTTGTAAAATGCATTAAAGCTAGACATTTTGTTTCAGAAAGATGCCCATGATTTATAAGAAGAAATTAGGCGTACGCCAGTACCGGATTTATTCTGACGATGTGCTCACTCAAGCAGTTGCAGACATACAGAATGGTTAAATGTCAGCAAGACAGGCTTCGCTTCAATACAAAATTCCTAGGAAAACACTGGACAATAAGATAGCACAGCGACATTCAAAAATTATCCACACAGTGTAAGCTTGGAAAAGTCGGTTTTTCCAAGACTACTAAAAAGATTATTAGAAGAGATGAAGCCCAGAATTGCTGAAAGCATCAAGTCAGGCTTTAAGACGTGTGGCATTGTTCCAGTGAACCGCCAAGAGATGTTTAAAAAAAATACCGGGTGCGCCTTCGCAAGCTCATAATGAAACTCCAAGGGTAGTGAGCGAAACACTCCTCAATTATCTGCAAGCTTGCAGAAAAGGAGATAAGGATTTTCCTACCAAAAGCCGCCAAAAGAAAATTGCTATTCCCGCACGAAAATCTGTTTCCTTAATTGATTTGCAACTTTCTGAAAGTAAGCAAGAAAAAAAAATGTATCTATAGAATATCCTGAACCTACAGCTGATTGCAGCAAGGATATTTCACATTCCGGGTCCCAGAAGAGAAAGACACAGCATCTCGAAACAGACTCTGACGACAGCAGCGACTCAGAGGATGAACATATGTCTTTATATAACAGCTCAGACGGTGCAGAAAGTTTTTCGGGTTTTCAAATAAATATGCAAGTGAATCCAGAGAAACTTAGCATCGATGATTATGTTATTGTAAAATTTGGCACAGGCAAAAAAATATTTTACAAGCACTATGTGGCCAAAATTATAGACATCTATGAAAGCAGCGACGAATTTTCAGTTAGTTGTCTTCGCACAAAAGACAAAAAAGTTTTCGTCTTTCCTAACGAACCCGACATTTCTGATGTAAACTTGAAGCAAATCGTTGGTGTTCTTCCTACACCTGTAAGCTGCCGTCGTAGAAGAATTATTTTTGGGGTTGACTTAACGATCTATGTAAATTAAGCAAAAATGTCTTATATCATACAACTCAAAATAAGTTAATTGCTTACTTATGTTATGTTACCATGTTCAAGTAACAAAAAAAGTGATTTTTACCTTACAAGTGATAATGAGTTACCTAGTTGAATAAATTTGTATTTTTTATAAATAAATATGTTAAACTGCCTATATAATTCTTTGTAACCAACAAAATTGGTTGATTACATATATATATATATATATATATATATATATATATATATATATATATATATATATATATATATATATATATATATATATATATATATATATATATTTCAAAATGTGTTTTGCGTAATTACGCTTTTAAATGGGGTGGCTTTGTTTTATCAATAAAATAAGAGGGTGGGCAAAGACACCCCATATAGGCAACTAACTTTGCCCACCCAGTTGTTTATTTTTTTTTACATTATTTTTTTAATGAGCAAAAAAACAACATTATTGTTGTATTGTCCTTATTGCCACTTGTAGCATAGATCATACCATTTCCAGAAAATACAACATTTTATGAAACAAGAACGGTTTAAAATTCAGAATTGGGCAAAGTCACTCCATTTCACGGTATTGACTTCTTGCAATATTTTTCTAAAAAAAATGTACTGAAGTTTTGTTCTATTGACAAAGTGGAATGTGAGCTGCAATAAATGTTTCGCATAAATCCATATAAAATTCACATCAGGTTCTAGACATAAAAATTGAAATAGTTACCTAATACTCAAAGAAAAGGTACGCAGTCATGGGGACTGCCAACAAAAGTGGAAACTTGAAACTTTGGAATAACTGTGTTTTTTTTTAAATTTTTAAATTAATTATTCTTTAAATGTTAATCTTTTTCACGTAGGATCGAGGATCTAAACAAATATAGAAAATGGACATTTAGAAAAACTCATTATATTACGATACTTTTTTGTAAAGTTCTAATGGTGAAATTGAATGACATAAATTTATAAATATGCAAAAAATCACAAAACACGTATTTTATTTTTGACAATTTAAACCAATAAACAATAATTTTGAGAAATGAAATTTATTATAAAATTTTATAGAATTTTTAATTAAAATCCGGGACAGAAATACTATCGAACAACTAGAAATCTGTTTTACCACGGTAGTACGATAACTCCTAAGCGACTATGAAATATTCATTTCTCGATGTATTGCAGAGATTAAATATTAGAAAAATAAATAATATAATAAATGCTTTATTTTTGTTATTCATTTTTCTACATAAAAATATTAGCATATTAAGTACTCACTCGTGTACTGCACAGTAATTCTATAATTAAACAATTAAAATAATGATTATCTAAAACATAATTTAATTTAAAACACAATTAGCGTCGCCATTCTCTAGGCGCAACACGTCACTAGCATGTCGCTGACGCGAACCCTTAAGTTTTGCCCCTACCGAAAATCGCTCAACGCGGCTAAAGAAGTTTTCACTTCAAAAAACATGATGACAAAACATACCTTTAGGTATATATGGTCTCGGAGCAGATGCCTTTCTTTTTAAATGATTGACATTATTCACATATGATGTTTTTTTTTTTGTTTTTGTAACAAATTCAACATTGCACAAAATACACAACAAACCCTTATCGCTTTGAAATAAATAATCAAAATAAGGTATTAGCTAAGTAATGTCTGAATGATTGTGGCGTGTTCATATATTTTTTTCTTTATTTGGGTCAATGTGGTCAATGTAAGTATCGTTGACATATACAAAAAAAATATATTTACTTTCACTCGTTACTTTATATATTACAAATTAATATAATTTATTATTTTAGTTTAGTTTTGAAAACGGGGGGAGAGTACCCTCCGAAACGTTAACGTTAAAAGTTTGTACAATTTTTTATAACATTTTTATATCTTTAAAATTTTGTTCGTTAAGCAAAATTATTACAAAAAAGAATCACTGAGAAATTTGTCTCCGTTTGGTTTTTTGTTTTTACCCAGTGATTCTTTCTTTAAATAAGAACAGGTATTTTTGATATTTTTTGAGTTTTAGATAGTGGCGAAAAACCCAAATAAAGGAAAAAAAGGTATTAGCTACTCTCAACTTCAGTTGTGAATTCTTCATGTGAATTTGCAACATTATTGCAAAATTTGTTACACTAGTTAACACCACTGAGTCGTTCTATAGAAAAATGAATTAATACTAACTTTCGCGTTATCGTTGTGTTTAATTCCTAGATATAGATATTTTCATAAATGGAAGTGATGGCACGCCATTGCATGAAACGATTTATTTACTTATCTTATTTAACAAGTCCAGTCTCTACTAATGACAATATTCATTTTCTTGGATCGAAGAAAAAAACGAAACTAGGCAATCGACAATGACAACATTGAAGTAATCAAATGAGCAACATCGAAAATCATCAACTGGACACACAAGACGGGTAAAACAAAACTACTTACTCCGCGGACATAAAACTCAAAGTCTACAAGGGTTGATAAATAAGTACCCGTGTTTGATAGCAGATGGCGTTGACGAGTGAAATAGACATTACCATCGTGTACTGCAGAGTATGAATTCATGGTGAATTTCAGATAAATTCATAGGTTAGTTTTTTTTTGACGGCCAGTTGTATCATTTGTGTTTTGTATTTCTCGATAAAATAGAAAAAGAGCAATATCGATCCGTAATTCGTTTTTTATTTTTGGATGGAAAAACATACGAAGAAATAAAAGTGAAGTTCGATGCTGTCTATGGGGACCCTTCACCATCTATAACAACCGTGAGATATTGGTTTAACGAGTTTAAGCGCGATCGTACAACTGTTTTCGATGAAAAACGGCCAGGATGCCCGTCAGACGTGGTTACCGAGGATATCGTCGAAAAGGTCCATGTCATGATTCTCGCTGATCGCCGAACGAAAGTGCGCGATGTATCTGAGGCCGTAGGTGTCTCGTACGAAACGGCAATCAAAAATTTAAATGATAAGATAGGTGTGAAGAAAATGTCGGCCCGATGGGTGTCGCGATTGGTCACGGTGAACAACAAGCGGGTACGGCTAACAATGTCAAAGCAGTATTTGGACCGCTAGCGAAATCAGGACTTTTTACGTAGAGTCGTCACCGTTGATGAAACGCGGATACATTATTACACGCTAGAGACTAAGAGACAGTCAAAACAATGGATTTTTCCGGGTGATTTTGAATCTTGAATTTGCTCCGAAGAAGACAAAAACAGTTCCATCAGCCGGAAAGGTTATGACCACGATTTTTTGGGATTCTAAAGGAATAATCCGCATGGATGCCTCATGGCAGTACTACAGTGAGTTGTTGGACAGATTTGATAAGAAATTGAAGGAAACACTTCCATTCCCATTTGGCTAAGAAAAAAGTGCTCTTCCATCACGATAACTTCCGGCACATTCATCTTTAATTGTCGCGGCCAAATTGCACGACCTGCGCTACAAACTGCTCCTGCACCAACGTTACTCGCCCGACCTGGCACCCAGCGACTTTTTTCTGTTCCCTAACTTGAAAACATGGCTCGCAGGAAAAAAAATCAGCTTAAATGAAGAGGTTATCGCCGAGACAGAAGCGTATTTTGAAGAGTTTGAAAAATCCTATTTTTTAGACCGCTTAAAAAAGTTGGAGAAACGCTTTGAAAAGTGTATACACCTAAAAAGAGACTACGCTGAAAAATAAAAATAAATTTGTGAAAAAACTTACGTCTTTATTTCAAACACAGGTACTTATTGATCAACCCTCGTATAAGACATTCATTCGGCCAGTAGTCACATGTAGCTACGAGACGTCGATCCTCAGAAAAGAAAACAGAAGACATGCTTCTAGTATTTAATAGGAGAGAGTACTCAGAAGAATGTTTGGTGCCATGAATGATAATGGAAATTGAAGGATCAGGCATAACTTCGAAAATTATACAAATATCTGAATAATGTAAATGTGAGGGTTCAGCCACTCAAATGTAACAGAAAGGGAGATAGACCAAAAACTGGCAGGGGGCTGGGGATCGATCCAGATAGAGTTGAACGTTTTAGCAGGTCAAGGCTCACTAAAGGGCTGTAACATCACGGGAAGAGTTTTTGCTAAATACCAAAAGAAGAAAGCATTAGTGGTAAAATAAATAATAAGTAGTAATAACACGTAAAAAGCCTTTTAATTAAAAAAAACTATAACACATCGCCATTCAAAATTTACAAATTTTCATTGATAAACTTTTTGGCATTCTGCATACTTTCTGCTAGTAGACTGTCCCAGTTTTGGGAATGCACTTTTCGAGCTTTCATATTGCATACTAACGCACCATCTTGTCCTCTTGGTGATGAAGCATTACTTTTAAAAACTGAAGCGACACTGTTTTTTAACCATTTTTCAGCATTAAAATTTGCATTCAAAAATTTCTATAACAAGATACATATGTTAATATTTGAATAAACTCAAATGTTGAAAAATAATTACTTTTGGAACACAACACCTTGCCTTTACCATATTATCTGAATATGCAATAATCAATACTGGCATACCAGAGCATATTTTTGTTGCCCTCTGAAGAGGAGCTGATTCTAGCATTACCGAACTTCTTAAATAATACACCATATATTCTATATTTGTCTTTGTTAAAGCTACACTTGATTTTAATGCTTCTTGCATTTCTAAATCTATAAAATTCCTGAAATCAAGCTGATTATAGAAGCATAATATGGTATATCTACAATACTAACTTTAAATTGTCTTTTCCTGTTTCCTTGATACGTTTATTAATTGCGTGAATTTCCTCCAGGATTTCGTTTTTAGCTATGATAGGTACTATTGAACAATCCTCTATTTCGAATTTCAGTCTTTGCCTTAAGGAAACCAAAGCCATATTTAAAACTTCTGGCTAAAAACATCATTTGTTGAATTTGAAAAAATGGAAGTACAGGGTGACACAGAATAACGTGAATTTTTGAAATGCGTAGTAGCAGCCATGAGCAGGTGGCAGCACTGCGGGACAGTGACCTTGAGCAAGTAAACACTTTGCCATTTCAGTAACCATGGATCAGTGGAACGGGCAACAGCGTGCGTTAGCTATAAAAATGATTTATAAAAATAGTGATAGTTTGGAAGCTGCGCAAAAGGAGTTCCGACGTTTTTACAACTTGGGACGTCATGGTGCCGTTCCATCAAAGCACGCGATAAAAAGTTCGATTAACAGCTTTGAAGAGACTGGATCTGCCTTAAAGAAGAAACCAACAGGACGACCAAGAAGTGCTCGTACTCCACAGAATATTGATGTTGTACGCGAATCTGTCTTACGCAGCCTACGGCGTTCAATTCATAAGCCCGGGAGAGTTTTCGCGGAATTCCTCATTTAGATTAGAAATTTCATCCATACAAGCTGCAGATAGTGTAACAACTGAAGGAAAACGATTACCAGTTGCGATTAGAATTCTTTCAACAAATGATAACAAACATAAACGTTCAATCTTTCGTTACACCTGCATTGAAAAATTTTCAACACGTTCAAGAAACCTTGTTTCAATAGCATGGAGCAACATCACACACTGTACGTCAATTAATGGAAGCTGTACGAGAATTGTTCCCGTAACCATATGATCTAAAGATTCGGTAACGTTCCCTGGCCCCCTAGATCGCCAGATTTGTCTGTTTTTGATTTTTTCTTGTGGGGGCTACCTCAAGAGTAAAGTGTACACGACTCGACCAAGAACTCTGGATGAGTTAAAACAGAGAATTCAGAATGAAATTCACAGTATCCCAGCTGAGATATGTTGCAGCGATCAATGAGTAATCTTAACAGCCGATTTCAAGAATGCATTCGTACAGGAGGACGGCATCTAAAGGACGTAATTTTTTAAAAATGATAAATTCCATTAATGTTTCTTAAATGGCAAATTTTAAGGTTTCAATTACTATGAATAAAATGTGTTTCTTCCATCACTCTTAGTTTTATTGGATTGTTAAAAAGTTTTTCTGTTTTTTTTTTTGTGTCACCTTGTATTTGTGAAATCGAAAAGTAGTTTCCGAATGGACAACTCAATACGAAGTATGTAGATGAGATTGGTAGAGTAAGGTTCGACTTGGCAACACTGTTAAAGTCACCTTTAAAGGGGAAAACACAACATCTGATATGTCTTCAATAGGAGTCTGAATTCCTTGAGTAATTTTTTTTTCGTGAACATGATTTTTCTAGTGCGTTCTTAAAACGAGTGAATAATTTTGAGCAACAGTGCACTATCAAGTTCTGTTTCAGACTTGAGCATAGTACGACGGAAACTTTTGCAAAATTGCAACAGGCCTATGGACACAATGTTTTGTCAAGGACCTAGGGGGTTCTTTTCGGGAGGTTTGCGACATTTTCAGACGACCAAGACTTGATTGAAGATAAACTTCGCACCGGAAGGCCTTCAGCTGCAAAAAGCGATGAAAACGCACACAGAATCGGGAATCTTATGCGTTCTGATCGTCGGTGGACCGTCAGAATTATTTGGGAAGAGCTGAAGTTGACACACAAGTGTTCATCATATTTTGACCAATGAATTAGAAATGAAGAAAATCTGCGCGAAAATGGCCCGGAAAAACATTTCGCAGGATCAAAAGGATAACAGGACGGGAACATCTCTTTCAGGCGAAAAATCTGTACTTATACAAAACCGCACTGAAGGCGCATCAGATGTTGGCACATCTCTCCTCCAAAGGGGAAGCCAACAGTATTGCCAGGCCACTAGTCTCATTAGTTTGTTTATACACCTTGCAAATTATTTCAAGCGGCTGATAAATATCAACTAAAAAAAGAACAGCCCTATATCTTTTTAAAAAACGTGATATTATCTTTTGAACTTCAGTCAAAAAATAAATCGTTTACAAGAATTCGTGGCGATAAAGAGAGTCGTCTCCACTTCACGTGTAAAAATTAGTTGAAATTCTTTTAAAAGATCTTCTTGGTAATTCTAAATCTACTGTACCCGATTTCTTGATAACTACACAAGATTGAACGCGTTTTGTTGGTCCAAAAAGTATCATGATGCTCGAATATCCTCCATATTCGCCAAATTCGGCATCATGCGACTTCTGGCTGTTCCCTAGCGATAAAAGATTAAAAAAAAGCATTTTGTCATGGTTTCGAACATCCAACGAACTTCGACAAGAAGGAAATTATTTCATACTATTATACACCTCGACTTCTTCGGATTTTTTTAATATTGGGTCATTTTTTGCCATTGAAACTACTCGGAAATTTTCAGAAAATTCAATAAAAATATCATGTACCTTATCCAAATATTCACTCAAAGTTTTCTTCAAAACGGTGATATCATCGTATAAGTCATCAGCGTTTTTCCTCGCTAATCTCGCTCTTGTTCCGGACACTGCATGTAACGAGACTGTACTTCTACCTAACGACTTTAAACCTATTATGCAAAAGTCTTCAATATCACCAGTGTTCAATATATGGGTTCCACAACAAGGTTCTCTAAAAAAAATATATTTTATTATATATATATATATATATATATATATATATATATATATATATATATATATATATATATATATATATATATGTGTAGGTGATTAATTCATATTCATTAAATGTTAGTTAAGATATTGTTTAAGATAATTCTTTCAAAATGTTATACAAGAGATCCAAAAAAATACAGTTAAGCTCTTTATTCACGGTTCCGTTATTCGCGGATTAAAACATTGTGGCCACTTCTTATATTCGCAGCTGAAAATTTCTTTATTCGCGGATCCAAAACTAATGATACATATTGTATTTTTAGAATAATATGTAATTATTTACCAGCTATCTTTCAAAACAAACAAGTATCGAAATATTTATAAACAAACAAGTTTTACTGTCGCTTAGCCGAAAGTTATTTGACAAATAAGCCGCCGCAGCCGTACGCGTCCCCGGGTTGCGCTTGACGCTATGGCTGCCTTCGCACCGAATCTTTTATTTTATTCCGCTGCAACTTGTTATTTGTCACAATAATTTTGAACGCAATCATTAATAGCACGTGTCTCTTCTGCTTTGTTCACGATTTATAATGTCAAAGAAAGGCAAAAGAAAATTAGTTCTTACACGGAAAAAAGTTGTGTTACCACTTAAGGTAAAAATAGAAATGCTTGACCATTTATATCTTGGCGAGTTGTTATCATCCATATCACGTTTTTTTAATGTCAATGAATCAACTGTATACTACAGTTTCCATTTTCTATTCTACAGTTTCAACCTCAATCTCAGCAAATATTGTTTGTGATCCAGCAATTGAAAAAATGGAAGCTACATTAAACATTCTGGATTGAAGACTGTAGCCATAAGAGAGTGTCTCTAAGCGGTGCTATAATCCGTGAGAAAGCTAAGCATCTTTACACATATTTTAAAGAATGTTGTGATGAACATCGCAAAGTTGGTTCAAAAAGTTCAAGGTGCGACAATCACTGCATAAAATTAAAATTGTTGGAGAAGCTGCATCTGGAGATACTTCAATAGCAGTAACATATACAGAAGAATTTTCAAAGTTAATTGCTGATGGTGGATAGAAATCTGAACAAGTGTTTAATGCAGGCGAAACTGCCCTGTTTTGAAAAAGAATGCCAAACAAAATGTTTATATCCAAAAGCGAATAGTCTGCCTCTGGTTTGAAGGCACCAAAAGATAGAGTTACACTGCTATTCTGTTCTAATGCACCAGGATATTGTTTAATTAAGCCACTTATGCTTTACAGATCGCTAAATCCTCGTGTTGTACAAAGTCAAAACAAGGACAACCAAGCGTGGGTTACAAGTGTCATTTTCTGTGATTAGTTCCGCAATTTTTTTGTTCCTGAAGCTAAAACTTATTTAAAGAAAAATAATTTTGATTGCAGTTCTAGTTTTGGACAATGCTCCAGGTCACCCTCGTGACCTTGAAGGTATGCATCTAAATATAAAGGTGATATTTTTGCCTCCTAATACGACGGCCTTACTCCAACCTATGGATCAATGAATAATCCAGGCTTTTATGCTCTATTACATTAGACAAACCTTTAAAATCATACTGGACACCATGGAATGTGATCCTGATATAAATGTTATGCAATGCAGGAACAATTTTGACATAGCAAAGTGCATTGTTAACATAAAATAATCATACAAGAGCTGAAGCCATACACATTGAAATCATGGTGGAAAAAACTCTGGCCTGATCTAACTGTCGGTAATGATGAAGAATCCGTGCAAATTCAAACATGAACTAAAAACATGCTCAAGTTGAGAATGACATAGGACGAGATGGTTTTGAATAGATAGAATCAAATGGCATTCAAGAATTGCTTGAATCGCAAGATGAAGATTTGGCTGAAACCGACTTAGAGGAAATGTTTAATCTCCATTGCATTGAAGAGGAAGCCTCAACGAGCACTGGAAAGGTGTTAATAAACTTAAAAAACCTGAGTGAAGGTTTACCAATGGCAAATGAGCTTTGTGATTTTTCCATAAAAATTCATCCCTCTATGGGAAGAAGTCTTTTTTTAAAGGCAAATTGTTAATGCCACAGCCGAATATCAATCCGAATTGAGAGACCTTTTAAAAGAGGCAAAACAAGGAAATAATACCAAATTCTTTAAACCATTGCCTAAGCTTGATAATAACTAATAATACTGTTAAAAAATCTCTCATTAATTAAATTGCTTTTATTATGACACCACTGTTCTTTCCCATTAACGCTTTCACGCCATCAGTACGTACAACAATGTATTTATTAAAGTCCAAGTTTTTGTTTTCTGTTGCATCAATAAAAACTTTACAGAGTCCTTCGCAAGTTGCACAACCATGGATTGATTTGCAAAATAGCATATTTTCTTTAATCGATCCCTCGCATCGATCAAAATACAAAAATTGCGCCTAGTCTGGCGCCAAGCCAAGATACATCTGTTGACTCGTCGAACTGAATAGCAAAAAATTGATTTATTTTAGCCTTTTCAATTATTTGATCGTGAATATCATTGGCCCTTTCATTAATACGTCTCGATATTGTGTCATTTGAAACTGGAATCAACTTTTGTGCTTCCGACTTATCATCATACTGACCATATCAATGGCAGCGCGTAAAATGAGCTTTTCCGTAATCGTGTGGGGTTTAGACTCCCTGGCCACTCTTAATGTTACAAAATTGGATGCTTAAAGTGCTGCGGTCTCGTTTCGGCTTGATTTGATAATAGCAGTTTATTCATTTTTCAAGATGTGTGATTTACGCTCGAAAAATTCTAATGATTTGTTTTGTAAAGACGTGTGTTTTGTCTCTCTAATTTATTTAACACTGATTCAAAGAAGAAATTGTAGTATTTAACAATGGGTGAGAGATGAAATTGTAGTACTTGAATCGTAAAAAGGTAATTAGGACGCCTAGGAACGGCAGTACCTCAACCATCAAAGATCATTGATGTCAACCGACATCAAGTTACGGAAAGACTCCAACATATTATAAAGGACGTACCCGTTGATAAGAAATTTGCTACAGAAATTAAAAGCCGAGTACAAGTCAACTTCCACCAGTTACCGACAAATTCACGATGGTCCCGCTCGTTTACGATAGAGGAATTCCAAATCGCTCTAAAGAAAATTAAATTACGCAAACGCAAAGAATTCAGGGGTATTCCCTGAATTCCTAAAACATCTCGGTGATAATGCAAAAATGGCTTGACTTATCAAATTCTACACCAATATCCTTAATATCGGGGACATTCTGAACTCATTTAGAAGGGCGAAAGTGATATAGCAATACTGAAGCCTGGAAAGCACTCCAACAACCCGGCTAGCTATCGCCCCATAGCACTTTTACGCATGTGCTATAAACTCCTTGAGCGACTAATTTACAATAGGACATAATTTACAATATGTCCCTGTAGTGAACAGTAAACTCATACAACAGGCTAATTTAAGAAAAGAACGAAACTGCATCGATCAAGTGTTAGCTCTAACGGCGCACAGAGAATCAGGATTTCAGAGAGGCCTAAAAACAGCTACGGTCTTCATAGGATTGTCTTCAAACTACAAAAAACTATCCCATGCCACCTGATCCAAAACATGATAAGCAACCGAAGGATCACAGTCCACCTAAACAATAAGAAAAGCTGTAGAAAGACTGTTAAAAACGGACTACCTCAGGGATCAGTGTTACACCCTTACTTTTCAACATATATATATATATATATATATATATATATATATATATATATATATATATATATATATATATATATATATATTTATATATATATATATTTATATATATATATATTATATATATATATATATATATATATATATATATATATATATATATATATCATATATATATACATATACATATACATATACATATCATATATATATATATATATATATATATATATATATATATATATATATATATATATATATATATCATATATATATATCATATATATATATATATATATATATATATATATATATATATATATATATATATATATATATATATATATATATATATCATATATATATATATCATATATATATATATATATATATATCATATATATATATATATATCATATATATATATCATCACCATCATCATCATAATCATCAGCCCGTGTCAATCCACTGCAGGAGGAAGGCCTCTTCAGCATGTTTCCAACTTTTACGGTCCTGGGCTTTCCTCTGCCACTAGGGTCCAATATACTTAACGATGTCATCAATCCATCGTGCTTTCGGTCTTCTTCGAGGACGTTTGCGACCAAGCGGTATCCACTCCAGGATTGCCTTGGTCCATCTGTCATCCCATCGCCTCGTTATATGGCCTGCCCATCTCCATTTCAATCGCTTTACTCTTCCAATCATGTCACAGACTTTCGTTTGTTCCCTGATCCATGCGCAGGACTTTCTGTCTTGTCTTGTGGGTATTGTTGTCTTTAATTGGTTCTGATCTTATAACTGGGAAAAAAAAATTCTGACAACCTCTAACATTTGCTTACATGCCCTGTATACTGTGCCATCCTCACGCCTTAAGGTATATATTTGCGTTCTTTTGTTTCTCAGCTTCTGTTTAGCCTTGTTAATTCCTTTGTTTTCTCCCAGGGTTTTTTGCACTAGCTGCAAGTTGAATCGGCGCGTGTCCTCTCTGATACGTTTTCTTATAGTTTTGCAAAGCTCAGTGTACTCGACCCTGCCAAAAGGACTACATGCATTTCTCATTGCCCGACGGCTCTTCACTAAATCAATGGTCTCACTGGAGATTTTTGTCTGCTTGAGACATTTTTCTTCTGGTGCTACTAAAACAGCCATTTGAAACACATTGTTGGCGATTTCTTCATATTGAACTGATAGTTCCACTTCCTCCGGATCTTGTAACACAGCAAACCGCTTTGACAAAGCAATCTCAAAATCGCTTCCTCTCTCCAGCAGTTTCCCAGAATCCACTTTTCCCTTTTTTGATCTCACCATTCTTTCGCGTTCTCTTTGACAGTTAATCCTAAGTTTTGCTCGTACCATTCGATGGTCACTTGCAACATTAAAATTGTTAAGGACAGTACAATTGGTAAATATTGTTTTATCTTTGGTCATGATGTAGTCAATTTCACTTGTGAGCCCAGATGGACTTTTCCAAGTCCGTTTTCTGGTGATATTTTTCTTATAGAACGAATTCATAATATATAGTTCTTATCCTTCAGCAAAATTAACCAATCTGTCACCTCTATTATATCGCTCACCAGTTCCATATGGGCCAGCTGCTTTTTCGTCAGTTCTTGTGGTCCAATTCTAGCATTAAAATCACACATCAGGATTTTGTATCTACATTTCTCCTTGTATAAAAGCTGGGCCACATCATCATAAAATTCCTCAATTTCCTCATCCCTATGCCTTATAGTTGGTGCATAAGCTTGGACGATTTGAAGCCTAAACTTTTTATCCAGCTGAATGACACATTGGGCTAGTCGGTCAGATATACTTTCAAATTTTACTACACCGTTCTTCAGCTTTCGAATAATGAGGAATCCAATTCCGCCACATCGGCCATTTTCCCTACTTCGAGTGTAAAATACGTGTCCAATTGGTACCAGTTTGATTAACTCTTCGCCCTTTTTTCGTGTTTCACAGAGCCCAATAATATCCCAATGTATGTTGTCGAGTTCAATTAACAGTTCTTGCAATCGGGCCTCCGTTTTCATAGTCCGTATATTTAGCATTGCAATGTCAAAAGTCCAATGGCAGCCTGATCTAACCCGGTGATTCTTAGCACCCTCTGGCTTGGGACAGGTCTTCCCGCTGCAGTAGATAGTTGCCCCTTGGCCTCCTGGGAATGAGGGCCGTGTTTGAGGTTGTACTGTCATATTGAAACATATTGAAATACCATGTTGAAGGTATAGTTCAATGCGGGTTGGCAGATTTTGGATCATGTTAGTCTGAGGCCTCTGCCTTGACCTGTCTGCCAGAGGTGACCCTCCCACGAGCATAGACTCCAGACGGCATAGCTCAAAACTTTATTGCCCTACGTATATATATATATATATATATATATATATATATATATATATATATATATATATATATATATATATATATATATATATATATATATATATATATATATATTTCAAAATTCATATGTTATATCAGCAAAATCCAAAGAAATTCGCAAGTGAACATATTTATCTGTTAAAGGTGGTAATTTTTGAAACATTGAATCTATAATTCTAATAAAAAATAATTATAATAATAATCTATAATTATTTTTGTTAGAACTTAATAGTATACCTTGAAATAAAGTTATGTCCATCTTCAATTTCAATTATCCTAACATTATTATCTGGATAGACTTCTCCTGGGACTAATGTAATATATTCATAACTATATAACCCTTGACTGTCAGTAATATTCACCTGAATATCAATTTTACTTTTTATAATATTTTGAATAGTATCTTCTATTTGCTTCACATCATCTATAGTTAATTTGGGTCCAAATATAGCTACATCCAAGTTTAAATAACGATCAGTTACTTTGCTTGATTTCTGGCAAGTTGCTTTCTTAATTTTCTTCACTGCTGAATTGAGTAGATGCGTACAAGTATGGTTTTGCATACAATTTAATCTTGAATCTGCGTCAACTGATATTTTGCATTCACTGCCTAACTTAACGCCTTCACCTTCTATAAAGCCCTTGTGAATATAGGTATATTCACAAGGGCTTTATTCACAAGGTATATATTTGCGTTCTTTTGTTTCTCAGCTTCTGTTTAGCCTTGTTAATTCCTTTGTTTTCTCCCAGGGTTTTTTGCACTAGCTGCAAGTTGAATCGGCGCGTGTCCTCTCTGATACGTTTTCTTATAGTTTTGCAAAGCTCAGTGTACTCGACCCTGCCAAAAGGACTACATGCATTTCTCATTGCCCGACGGCTCTTCACTAAATCAATGGTCTCACTGGAGATTTTTGTCTGCTTGAGACATTTTTCTTCTGGTGCTACTAAAACAGCCATTTGAAACACATTGTTGGCGATTTCTTCATATTGAACTGATAGTTCCACTTCCTCCGGATCTTGTAACACAGCAAACCGCTTTGACAAAGCAATCTCAAAATCGCTTCCTCTCTCCAGCAGTTTCCCAGAATCCACTTTTCCCTTTTTTGATCTCACCATTCTTTCGCGTTCTCTTTGACAGTTAATCCTAAGTTTTGCTCGTACCATTCGATGGTCACTTGCAACATTAAAATTGTTAAGGACAGTACAATTGGTAAATATTGTTTTATCTTTGGTCATGATGTAGTCAATTTCACTTGTGAGCCCAGATGGACTTTTCCAAGTCCGTTTTCTGGTGATATTTTTCTTATAGAACGAATTCATAATATATAGTTCTTATCCTTCAGCAAAATTAACCAATCTGTCACCTCTATTATATCGCTCACCAGTTCCATATGGGCCAGCTGCTTTTTCGTCAGTTCTTGTGGTCCAATTCTAGCATTAAAATCACACATCAGGATTTTGTATCTACATTTCTCCTTGTATAAAAGCTGGGCCACATCATCATAAAATTCCTCAATTTCCTCATCCCTATGCCTTATAGTTGGTGCATAAGCTTGGACGATTTGAAGCCTAAACTTTTTATCCAGCTGAATGACACATTGGGCTAGTCGGTCAGATATACTTTCAAATTTTACTACACCGTTCTTCAGCTTTCGAATAATGAGGAATCCAATTCCGCCACATCGGCCATTTTCCCTACTTCGAGTGTAAAATACGTGTCCAATTGGTACCAGTTTGATTAACTCTTCGCCCTTTTTTCGTGTTTCACAGAGCCCAATAATATCCCAATGTATGTTGTCGAGTTCAATTAACAGTTCTTGCAATCGGGCCTCCGTTTTCATAGTCCGTATATTTAGCATTGCAATGTCAAAAGTCCAATGGCAGCCTGATCTAACCCGGTGATTCTTAGCACCCTCTGGCTTGGGACAGGTCTTCCCGCTGCAGTAGATAGTTGCCCCTTGGCCTCCTGGGAATGAGGGCCGTGTTTGAGGTTGTACTGTCATATTGAAACATATTGAAATACCATGTTGAAGGTATAGTTCAATGCGGGTTGGCAGATTTTGGATCATGTTAGTCTGAGGCCTCTGCCTTGACCTGTCTGCCAGAGGTGACCCTCCCACGAGCATAGACTCCAGACGGCATAGCTCAAAACTTTATTGCCCTACGTATATATATATATATATATATATATATATATATATATATATATATATATATATATATATATATATATATATATATATATATATATATCAAAATTCATATGTTATATCAGCAAAATCCAAAGAAATTCGCAAGTGAACATATTTATCTGTTAAAGGTGGTAATTTTTGAAACATTGAATCTATAATTCTAATAAAAAATAATTATAATAATAATCTATAATTATTTTTGTTAGAACTTAATAGTATACCTTGAAATAAAGTTATGTCCATCTTCAATTTCAATTATCCTAACATTATTATCTGGATAGACTTCTCCTGGGACTAATGTAATATATTCATAACTATATAACCCTTGACTGTCAGTAATATTCACCTGAATATCAATTTTACTTTTTATAATATTTTGAATAGTATCTTCTATTTGCTTCACATCATCTATAGTTAATTTGGGTCCAAATATAGCTACATCCAAGTTTAAATAACGATCAGTTACTTTGCTTGATTTCTGGCAAGTTGCTTTCTTAATTTTCTTCACTGCTGAATTGAGTAGATGCGTACAAGTATGGTTTTGCATACAATTTAATCTTGAATCTGCGTCAACTGATATTTTGCATTCACTGCCTAACTTAACGCCTTCACCTTCTATAAAGCCCTTGTGAATGATAAAATCATCTACATTTAAGACAGACTCAACTTGCAAAGTACCATTTTGAAAAATCAAAGTACCTCTGTCTGATTGTTGTCCTCCTGCTTCACTGTACAGATTCGTTTTATCTAATATCAATGAGCAAGTACTTCGGTTGTGAGCTTCCAGAACAAATTGATTATTTTCAATTATTTTCAACACTTTAGCTGATACCTCAGGAAACACATAACCGGAATCATTTTTTCTATAATTATATTTTTCTGAATCGTCAGTTTTAGTTAAATTATGCTCTATTAATGAACTAAATAGTGTATTATATTGAAGACGACGATCCTCCTTCGATTTCATCTTAACTTCATTCATCTTAAGAATAAAATTTTCTGAACTATATTTTATCTTCATAAGTTCAGATATTTGTTCTATAGAGTCTGTATCTAAACCATATGTATCATATAATTTAAAGGCTAAATTGCCATCTATTTCTTTCAGTTTTGTATTGTGTAATTCTTTACATGCTAATATAAAGCTTGGTGTTAGGTCAACAAAATCAACATTTTCAAAATTGATACTTCCCAGTGAAATTGTTCGCAATTCTCTTTCAGCTGATTGTTTTAAAGATATATAAACGTCCTCCTCAAAATCTATTATACTGTGAATCTAAAACTACTGGTTTATGAATCATTGACATAGATAAAAAATACAGAATCAATACCTGATTTATATTTCTCTCCATTTCTGGATAAACATCACCTAAATGCTCAACAACATAATTTGACAATTCTTTAACAAATCCTTGGTTCTTAGCAAATACTTTCTGGCTCAAGTTGAAACATTTCCTTAAGATCCTTTTTAGCTTTTGACTAAAATAATAAAATATCTACTACTGTACAGGACATAAGGTTATTTAAGAAGATACTGAACTTTTGGAGCTATAGGAAGAGAAATATATTTTTATAAATGTGTATTATAAAATAAATTCAATGTGGAGCAAGATAACGTTCTGAACGAGTAGTCTATTTTCAGATTCACTGTTATGTCATCTCATTCAATATTGCCGGCACGCTTCAAGTCTGTCAACTTCTTCAACAACTCAAGATCTTTCAATTAACGAATAACGCATTAGTTATACAACTTCCATGAACACGATATTCCGGCCTTTGGAATCATTTCCGATTAACTCACACACAAAGATCAAGTACTCAGTGCCCAATATATATTGTATTATGAAGGTTGATATTTATGTATCCAGAATAAAAAATTAAAACAAATATTTATCATTTAAAATGGTATTATTTTTTTTTAATATTTTCACTTTTGCATAGATTTGAAACAATTTCCATAGTACTATTTCCATTTCCATAACGCTTCTTCTGGCATCGAAAATCTTTGACCACAAAGCTTATTCTTCATGTACGGGAACAAAAAGAAATCAATGGTTGCCAAATGAGAACTGTACGGCGAATGACCCATCAATTCGATGTTTTGACTGGTCAAATATTGAGTTGTTCGATCCGATGTGTGATAGCTCGTGTTGTCATAGTGAAGAATGAACCTGCGTCGTTTGTTGTTTTTTCTTCTTATTTCTTCAAATACCCCTTGCAAAAAGGTGGTTGTATACTATTCAGAATTGACCGTTCTACGATTCTCTAGTGGCACTGGAGCTACATGCCCATTTAACCTACAAAAACAGGCGACTATTTGCTTTGAAGTGCTTCTTGCGCGAACAACCTTTGTTGGGTTTGGCTCATTTTGAAAGACCCATACAGTCGACTGTTGTTTACTTTCCGGCTCATACGCATATATCCAAGATTCGTTACCTGTGTAGATATACACAGCTTTTAACACATCACGATTGTATTTTTTAAGCATTTCTTTACACCAATCGACACGAGCCTTTTTTTGAGCGATTGTCAAATTATGCGGAATCCAACGCGCACAAATATTTTTCACGGCTAAATGTTCATGTAAAATCTTATATATGCTTGTCATATTAATGCCCAGGGATGCCTCAATCTCACGGTATGTCACATTACGATGCTTTATCATTTCGCGCACAGTATCGATATACGTCAAAAGTCGTAGTAAATCATCGCACGAAAATTCTCACGAGTTAATTCCATTTTTTGACAAAATTTGAGACAAAATTTTCAAGTCACCAAACTACATAACAAATAGTGTCTGTATGACAAAACGTTCTAAGTGCGTATACAGTCAACAATGTCAAACTTTACGAAGTATATGTCAGATGATGCCTAGCAATACCATTTTTACCAATTCCAGATACATAAATAGCAACCCTCGTACAATTACATATATCAATGGCAATAAATAACTGACTTTATAACGTTCCATACTTTGCCTTTGACAACTTTCACCAAGAAGAGAGCAGAACTGAATAATCGGCAATGACAACATTGAAGTTTTGAAAGAATTTACACATCTAGAATGTTAACTAAACAAAATCAACATCACAGGAGATCGTATTTTGAAGGATGACATATCTACTTACTCCCTGCAGTATACCCTAAGATTTAAACTTATACAGATGAACACATAGTTAAAATCTATAAAACACTAATTCGGCCAGTAGTCAACTATGGCTGCGAAACGTGGACTCTCATAAATGAAACAGAAGTAGTTTGCAGTATTTGGAAGAGTACTCAGAAGAATTTTTGGTGATTGGAATGATAGTGCAAATTGGAAGATGAGGCACAAATTTAAACTCCAGCAATTATACAAAGATCTGGATTAGATAGATCATGTAATAAATATCAGTGCAGTGACTCAAATGGGCGGGACACGTGGTGAAAATGCCAACAAACCGATTACCAAGAAAAATCATAGAGGGACATATAGGGGGTAACAGAAAGAGAGATGATGACCAAAGGCGATGGTAGTACAATGAAAATATGCTGAAGAACTGCTGCACTTCAAAAACTGGAAAGTGGCTACTGGGGATCAATCTGGTTGAACGTCAAGGCTCACTGATTGGCTGCACCACCAAAAAGAAAAAAAAAATTCTTGCTAATTACCTCCTTAATTAATCTTATCAGTTAACTTTCTGTAATAAAAGAAAAATTGATTATGTTTTTATGATAGAAAAATAAAGTCAAACTGAAAGCTACAATTTGAATTGTTAAGAATGTATATCATTGAAAAGACCACACGCCGACAAACATCAATACCCGCTCGAAAACTGAAGTTAAGCGACATTAGGTGCTGTTAATACTTGAATGTGTGACCGTTTGAGAACCCTCACATAGCTGTAGGTCTAAATGGGCTTATAAATGCCTGCAAATATACAGGCCATTTATGTACAGTAAGTACAGTTTATTTTTAGAACACCTGTCTAAGAATATGAAAAGTCTACCGTACTTTTCTTCAGGTATTATTCCATCTGCCAATGCTGCAACTATCATTCGGACATGATCAGATAATATTCGGTAAGAGGTATCCAGGTTGTTCCAATCTTGTTCACCAAATTTTCCTGAATATTTTGATATATTGCTACAATTCTATTCAAAAACTACATATCATTAACCATTAATAGATATATAGACAAGCTTTAAATACCTTATGTATTGCATTTATCAAATAATCAAAAAGATCTGTATCATAACTACTTAATTTACCCTGTAAGGCACAAGTTAATCTCTCCAGTCCTAAACCTGTATCAATATGCTTTTTGGGTAATGCTTCTATTGAACCATCAGGACACCTAAAAATTAACTATTGAATTTTTAAATTTTAACACTCTACTCTTAATTATACTTATTATATTGAATAAAAACTAAATTCCAGATTTCTGTTAGATTATGTAAGCCTTTATTAACAAATTGGGCACGATCAGCATTACCAGTGTGATCAAAATGAATCTCTGAACAAGGACCACAGGGACCTGTTAGTCCCATTTCCCAAAAATTATCTTCTGATCCAAAAGCTAATATTCTATCATCTTTAAGGCTAGAAAATATTGAATTAATATATTAAAAAAAAAGTATAATGAAATATACCCTATTGATTTCCAAATATCTCTTGTTTCTAAATCTGGACCAATATCTAATTTACTGTCTCCTCCAAAATAGGTAACATATAAACGATTGGAGGGAATCTTGTAAACTTTTGTTAAAAGTTCCCAGGCCATTTCACAGGCTTCTTTCTGGAAATATTAATAATTAATAATATTAATAAATTAATTAAACAATTATTTACAATTACCTTAAAGTAATCACCAAACGACCAATTTCCTAACATTTCAAAAAATGTATGGTGATATCCATCTTTTCCAATTATATTTAAATCATTGTGTTTTCCTCCTATTCTAATACATTTTTGACTATTTGCAACCTTTATAAAATGAGGTATTTGATTTCCCAAGAAAATTCCCTTAAACTAAAAATATAATCAATTATATATTTATTTTAAACTACCTGATTATACCGACTTGGTTCATTCCAGCATTGACAAAAGGTACTGTTGGATCACAAAAAGGTACTACAGGACTAGATTTAACAAAGGCGTGATTTTTTTCTTTAATAAAATAATCCAAAAAGGTCTGCCTGATATTTTTCGAACAAATATCTTTATGAATGTATTTACTAATTCTTCGATAAAATATATTGTATTTGCTAAAGCTATTAAACAACAGTAATTTTGTATACATTTTTTGTACCATTATTAATTTTTACTTTCAGATAATTGCAAAAAATGATAATTCTCATATTTTGTAATGCCAAACTTAACCTTAAACAAGGAAAATTATGGTCAAATGAACTACTCCACTTTCTAAATCGAAATTTTTTCTTGTCATTTGTGAGGTTAAGGAATTGTTTTCTTCATCGTCCCAGTTAATAATTTGTACTAAAAATAGGTAAGCTTTAATGAACAACGTCCTTAAAAGGAATATATATTATTGTACCTAATTATTATAGAAACGAATCATGGCTTTAAATCCCAGTTCAACATTATTAAAATCATTTTGCGGGTTGTGTAATCCTTTCAAAATCTTGGCAGCATCCTATCATCCAAAAGTAATCGATCATTACGAAAATCCACGCAACGTTGGATCTCTGGATAAAGAGGACAAAAATGTTGGAACCGGCTTGGTTGGAGCACCTGCTTGTGGAGATGTCATGAAATTGCAAATTAAGGTTGATGATAATGGAAAGATTATCGATGCAAAATTTAAAACATTTGGTTGCGGTTCAGCAATCGCCAGTAGTTCATACACTACGGAATGGGTTAAAGGGAAGACCGTGGACGAAGCTTTAAAGTTGAAAAATACTGAAATCGCTAAAGAATTATCTCTACCCCCTGTAAAGTTACATTGTTCTATGCTGGCTGAAGATGCAATCAAAGCTGCATTATCAGATTATAGAATTAAGCAAAAGAAAATTGATTTTTAAATGATTTGATGTACTATTGAGAGTTTACTGTAAGTGTAATTTACTGACACCTATATTACTGACATCTCAATTTTTTTTGTTAATTCATAAAAATCCTAAGAATGTGTTATAATTTGAAACTAGAATTATATAGGTGTCAGTAAATTTAAAAGATAGAAGAATGTGATATTATTTTGGAATATGTAGTGGGACTAAATAAAACATTCATATATATAGTAAATGTGTTTTAATTAATATAAAATATCAAAGAGTTAATATTGATTTTTTTCTATTTTGATGTTGTGCTGTCCTTATAGTAATGCATTTTCTGTCCAGAAATGTGAGTATATCCTAAAATAAATGAATAATTAAAAAAAAAAAGGTAAAGTGTTGGGGGCGCATCAGCAACTAGGCTATTTAGTGACTGGACCTACAGCTTAACGTGGGTTCCGAACCATGATCGCATCGCTTCTGACAAACCCAGGCCAGGACCCCCCTCGGGCTATAGACCCTTGGTTATGTGCCTACCCATAAGTCTATAGGTCACCTATAGGAACCTATAGGAAACATATCGACTGGCGAGTGACCAACATAGAACACTTCTCAGAAAGCATCCGGCCTTACCCAGCCTTTAATTGGCGTGACTGAGGGGTAATTCGTTGTCGGATTTTACACTCTTGCCTAGAAACAATCACAAACATTTAGGAAGTAAACAGATAAAAGAAAGAAAGAAAAACAACCATCCGAGCGCTGGAATCGAACCAACTACCGCTGCAAGTGCGGTTTCAGCACAGCAGCGGCAAGGCGCTGTTCTTACCGTCCGCACCAACGCGACCGGCCCATGAATAATTTAACTGGAATAAATCATACACCAGATACTTGGAGGATCCAAGCAGATTTTTAGAGAAAGATATATTAAGAATATAATTACATTTACCCTAGAGCATCACTATCATTTTTCTATACTTATTATTATCCATAATAACCCTATATTATTTCTATATTAAAACATTCGTTGTTGTGCGCTAATAATTTAGTAATGCGGATTTTTATTATTGAAAATAAAAACATCACAACCAATTGTTTTGAAAACATTACTTAAAAACTAATACTAAACTTGTACAGATAGTTTGCTCTATTTTGGTTCATCATCATATTATTTAATGTTGTTATTGCAATGTTGCAATGCTAATAATTCGTTTGTGTTTTTCTCCATGTTTCCATTTTGGTTAACCAATACACAAGTATATATATATATATATATATATATATATATATATATATATATATATATATATATATATATATATATATATATATATATATATATATATATTTATCATCAGCCCGTATCGATCCACTGCAGGATGAAGGCCTCTTCAGCATGCTTCCAACCTTCACGGTCCTGGGCTTTCCTCTGCCACTCGGGTCCAATATACTTAACGATGTCATCAGTCCATCGTGCTTTCGGTCTCCTTCGCGGACGTTTGCGATCAAGCGGTATCCACTCCAGGATTGCCTTGGTCCATCTGTCGTCCCATCGCCTCGCTATATGGCCTGCCCATCTCCATTTCAACTGTTTTACTCTTCCAATGATGATGATGGCCAAATGGTTCGCCAGCCCTTTGCAGTTCTTGTATGCGTCTTTGCAGCTCCTCTGGGTCTTGTGAAATGAGAATAATATCATCTGCAAATCTAAGATGGTTTAAGTTTGCACCATTGATCTTTACCCCATCCTGTTCCCAATCCAGTTTACGGAATACTTCTTCAAGGCCAGCCGAGAAAAGAATAGGCGATATTGCGTCACCCTGCCGTACACCTCGTTCTATATTAATTCCCACTTCAAGATCATCAAGGTGAATTGTGGCTGTAGCTCCATCATATATCGATTCTAATAGGTTTACATAGGCTCTCTCTACACCTTGGCTAAGCAGTGCATCCATTATCGCATGCTTTGAGATGGAATCAAATGCTTTTTCGTAGTCGATAAAAGCCAAGCACAGTGGCATGGTGTATTCGTTGTGCCTTTCTATGACCTGCTGTACAACCTGGATGTGATCCATTGTACTGAATCCACTTCCGAATCCTGCTTGTTCTCTTGGTTGTGCGTCATTCAGTTTTTTTTAATATTCTTTTAAAAATTATCTTAGTGAAAACTTTGTACATCACTGATAGGAGGCCTATTGGACGGTAGTTCTTTAAATCTTCCTGTGCTCCTTTTTTATGTAAAAGGATCACTTCTGCATTTTTCCATAAGTCAGGTACTTTTTGTTCTTTGAGGCATTTTGAGTATAATTTTGCCAGTGTTTTATGTAACGTCCTATCACCAGCTTTTAGCATTTCGACAGTTACACTATCCTTTCCTGGAGCCTTGCCGTTCTTCATCAATTCTATAGCATTTGTTACTTCCTCCACTAGGATATCTGGTATTATATATTGTTCTTCCGTGGGTATTGCTGTCCCTGACTGGCTCTAATCTTCATATAACTGGGAATAAAACCTTCTGACAATCTCTAACATTTGGGTACGCGCCCTGCACACTGTGCCATCCTCACGCTTTAAAGCATATATTTGCGTTCTTTTGTTTCTCAGCTTCTGTTTAGCTTTGTTAATTCCTTTGTTTTCTTCCAGGGTTTTTTGCACTAGCTACATATTTAATCGGCGCGTGTCCTCTCTGATACGTTTTCTTATAGTTTTGCAGAGCTCAGTGTACTCGACCCTGCCAAAGGACTACCTGCATTTCTCATTGCTCGCCGTTTCTTCATTAAATCAATGGTCTCACTGGAGATTTTTGTTTGTTTGAGACATTTTTCTTCTGGTGCTATTGAAGCAGCCGTTTGAAGTACATTGTTGACGATTTCTTCATATTGAACTGATATTTCCACCTCCTCTGGATCTTGTAACGCAGCAAACCAGTTTGACAAAGCAATCTCAAAATCGCTTCCTCTCTCCAGCAGTTTTCCAGAATCCACCTTGCCCTTCTTTGATCTTACCATTCTTTCGCGCTCTTTTCCACAGTCAATCCGAACCCTTGCTCGTACCATTCGGTGGTCACTTCCAACATTAAAATTGTTAAGGACAGTACAATTGGTAAATATTGTTTTATCGTTGGTCATGATGTAGTCAATTTCGATTGTGAGCCCAGATGGACTTTTCCATGTCCATTTTCTGCTGATATTTTTCTTATAGAGTGAATTCATAATATAAACTTCTTGTCCTTCAGCAAAATCAACTAATCTGTCACCTCTATTGTCTCGCTCACCAGTTCCATGTGGGCCAGTCGCATTTTCGTCTGTTCTTGTTGTTCCAATTCTGGCATTAAAATCACCCATCAGGATTTTGTACGTACATTTCTCCTTGTATAAAAGCTGGGCCACATCATCATAAAATTCCTCAATTTCCTCATCTTTATGGCTTATAGTTGGTGCATAAGCTTTGACGATTTGAAGCCTAAACTTTTTATTCAGCTGAATGACGCATTGGGCTAATCGGTTGGATGTACTTTCAAATTTTACCACACTGTCCTTCAGCTTTCTATTGATGACGAATCCAATTCCGCCCCATCGGCCATTTTCTGTACCTCGAGTGTAGAGTACGTGTCCAGTTGGTTGCAGTTTGATTAACTCTTCACCCTTTCTTCGTGTTTCACAGAGCCCAATAATATCCCAATGTTATGTTGTCAAGTTCGATTAACAGGTCTTGCAATCGGGCCTCTGTTTTCATAGTCCGTATATTTAACGTTGCAATGTCAAAAGTCCAATGGCAGCCTGATCTAACCCGGTGATTCTTAGCACCCTCTGCCTTGGGGCAGGTCTTCCCGCTGCCGTAGATAGTTGCCCCTTGGCCTCCGGGGAATGAGGGCCGTGTTTGAGGTTGTACTGTCATATTTCAACATATTGAAATACCATGTTGAAGGTATGGACCGTAATCTGCCACGCTGGTCCAATGCGGGTTGGCAGATTTTGGATCATGTTAGTCTGAAGCCTCCGCTTTGACCTGTCCGCCAGGGGTGACCCTCCCAGGAGCATAGACTCCAGATGGCATAGCTCAAAGCTTCATTGCCCTACTCAAACTCCTTTACCACGTCAAGGTCTGATCCACAAAGGGGATATATATATATATATATATATATATATATATATATATATATATATATATATATATATATATATATATATATATATATATATATATATATATATATGCTTGGTTGTGCGTCATTCAGTTTTTTTAATATTCTTTTAGAAATTATCTTAGTGAAAACTTTGTACATTACTGATAGGAGCTTAATTAAACGGTAGTTCTTTAAATCTTCCTGTACTCCTTTTAAATGTAAAAGGATCACTTCTGCATTTTTCCATAAGTCAGGTACTTTTTGTTCTTTGAGGCATTTTGAGTAAAATTTTGCCAGTATTTTATGTAACGTCCGACCACCAGCTTTTAGCATTTCGACAGTCCTTCACGGGCGTAGCCAGGAGGGGGGGGGGGGGGGGGGAATAAGCCAAATATTACCTAATATTATACCGAAAAAATACGATGAGTGAAGAGAGTTAAATTAATACATTTGATTTGAAAATATATGCGAACTAGTGGACGTTGCGCACAGTAACGCCATCTCTTGTCGAGTAGTCGAACTATTTTGTATCGTATGGAAACTTTGTGTTTTTTCTCGATTATTCGCCACGCCCCTTGGTCGGAATGAGCGGAGCTTTGTGGCAGTTTGTGGTAGTTTCTGGACGGCTACTACTGAGCTGCTATATAAGCGGCGCGTGACCGCGCTTACGGCAGTATTGTTCCATATGAACTCGAAGCCAATATAAGTGAAAAGTGGTGAACGAATAGTGAAGAGAATTAAGTGTACCGTGTAAGTGAGTAATTTTAGTGCAGTGTTATTCGGTGACCTTGTTAAGGATAGATACGTGAATCATTATTACTGTCGAAAAATGGAGGGGAAAAAAAAGAAGCTACCTTGCACGCTGATAAGAAGCCTGTGAAGACAAGCGGGCCCTCGATCTCGACCTCAATCACAATACCGAATGTCGAAATCGATGCCATGTCACTGGTGCCCTGTTCGATACCTTCAACTGCCGAATCTACATCTAGTCTGCAACAGGCCAGCTTGCCTGTTACCTCATCTTTTACAACTGTAGCTAAGTTGGATGTTGGTTTTTAGGCGAATCAAGAAAAAATCTTGGATGAATATTTTAAAGTCCAAATTTTAAAAACGCCATGGAACCCACCCAGAGATAAGTTTCCTATTTCCACAAAACGAAACTTGCGCTTTCAATTGAAATGGTTGTAGAGATTCCGCTGGTTGTCATATTCGGAATATAAAAGTGGAGCATAGTGCAGAGTTTGCGTGGTAATGGGACGTTCGCTTGATGAAGGTAAAGTCAGTCATCAAAGGATCGGCCAGTTAGTAACCGAACCTTTTTGTAAGTGGAAAAATGCCCTAGAAATATTTGAAGCTCATACGAAATCGGGATACCACAAGCGAACTGGCAGATAACTTTCTAAAAGTAATGTCTTCGCAGGCTTTTTCGGTCACTGAACAGCTGTCTTCTGAAAGAAAGAGACAACAAGAGGAGAATCGAAAGAAAATAGCCCTATCGTAAGAGCAATAATTTTTAGCGGCAAACAAGGCATCTCCTTAGAGGTAAAATCGATTCGGGGCGCATACAAATTACACCAGAATCACCAGAACCTGAACAACCACTACAGAATGATGTGGTAATTTTGGAGCCCTGTTGCGGTTTGCGGCTGAGTCTGGAGATAAAGATCTGGCTGAGCATTTGAATACTTCACAGAAGAATGCCCTGTACACAAGCCCCCAGATCCAAACCGAAATAATTGACATTTGTGGTGAATTAATTCAACATAAAATAATTGAAGAAGTAAAGAAAGCCAAACTATTTGCGATTGTGGCTGACGATACTACCGACATCGGACGTGTGAAGTCTCGTTATGTCTTCGATATGTTGATTTTACAGATAATAAACACCATATACTTAAAGAGATGTTCCTTGAGTACATTCCAACGATCGATGTTTCAGGATTCGGTCCCGCAAATCTTATTATTACAGCTCTGAAAAAGCATGGACTTGAATATTCTCATGTGGATAGTCAAGGTTACGATGGGGCTGCAGCTATGAGTGGGTATTTGCACGGTGCCCAAGCTTATGTTCGCCAAGAATGTCCTCTTGCTCTTTATGTACACTGTAGTACACACTCTCTCAACCTTGCTATTGCTGATTCATGTTCATTAGCAAATGTCCGAAATTGCATTGGGATTGTGCAGGCTGTTGGTTCCTACTTTCGACATTCTGCTCAGCGCACTGCTTTGTTGAAAGAAACAATTCAAGAGCTACTACCCGTCGGTAACCAAAAAAGCTTGCTCTCAATGTGTGAAATACGGTGGGTCCACAAACATGAAGCTATTATAAGATTCAGGGAAATTTATTCAGCGATTGTGAATGCTCTCGAAGAACTCCAATTTAATCACAATAAGGAAATATCGCAACAAGCCGCCCAATTGCTAAGTACGCTTCGATCTTCGAATTTTGTGATGTGTTTAGTGATTCTGCAAAAAGTTATGAGCTATACATTGTCGTTATCAAAACAATTACAGACAATTGACATCGATCTTATCACAGCATTCAAACATGTAGATGATGTTATTAATGTCTTACAACTCCTGAGAAACAACACTGACGTCGAATATATTCATCTCTATGAAGACGCTAAGGTTTTACTGGAAGAAAATGGTGGTATACTGCGAATGCCACGCGTCGTCGGAAGACAATTAAATAGACCGAACATTCCTGCACGTATTACAAAATTAATTTGTTCATTCCATTTCTTGATCATACAATTCAACAATTGGTTGAAAGGTTTACCAAACATCGTAAAGTAGTATCAGCATTATCTGGTGTGCTACCTTCAAATTTTACTACCAGTTCTGAAATTGAAGAAGCAATTTCCATGTACTCGTCACTGCTTCCCGAAAGCAACATATTAGTGGTTAAAGAAGAACTTGAAGTATGGAAAACAGTAATGACAAGTATCTCGCCTACCCCGAAATCTAGTTTGGAATGCCTAGATATGTGCGATAAAAACCTTTATCCTAATATTTACAAATTACTACAAATCTGGGCTACCATTCCTGTATCCACTGCTACCCCAGAAAGGTCTTTCTCGAGCCTAAGGAGACTGAAAAACTATTTACGAAACACTACAAGTGAAAACAGACTTAATGGTTTGGCTCTCATGAACATTCACTATGGAACAGAAATTCATGCAGATGAAGTAGTGGATATATTTAAAAGAAAAAGCCGAAGATTTCTTCTTTAATGGTTTTAGATTTAGCGCAGAGGAACGAAAATAATTTAACCATTATATTAAAGTTAAAAACTTTATAAATATGTCGTAATTTTTCCGATGAATATATAGATATTAAATTTCATGTAAGTATATTTTTGCTGTTTTATTTACTTCAAACTAACCCCCCCCCCCCAAACTAAATCCTGGCTACGCCCGTGCTGTCCTTTCTTGGAGCCTTGCCGTTTTTCATAGCCATTTCATGCCATTTTCATTCCTTCACTAGGATATCTGGCATTTATTCTTCCGTGGATATTGTTGTCTTTGATTGGTTCTGATCTTCATATAACAGGGAATAACATTTTCTGACAACCTCTAACATTTGCGTACGCGCCCTGCACACTGTGCCCTCCTCACACCTTAAGGCATATATTTGCGTGCTTTTGTTTCTCAGCCTCTGTTTAGCCTTGTTAATTCCATTGTTTTCTTCCAGGGTTTTTTGCACTAGCTGCATGTTGAATCGGTGCGTGTCCTCTCTGATACGTTTTCTTATAGTTTTGCAGAGCTCAGTGGACTTGACCCTGGCAAAAGAACTATCTGCATTTCTCATTGCCCGGCGTTTCTTCATATTCACTTCGAAACGTCGAGATTTTACAAATCTAAAACGCGGTTCTACCCGAGAACCTAGTAATTCTAATATATATATATATATATATATATATATATATATATATATATATATATATATATATATATATATATATATATATATATATATATATATATATATATATATATATATATATATATATACCAGGTGTTCCATTAAGGATGGATCGTGGCCGTATCTTGAAATCTATTTATACCACAGTTTTGGGGAAAAAAAAATTGTTGTACTAAAAATGATCATGAGAAATTCACCAAAAATATTTTTAAGCTTCTAAAACGACCGCAAGAGGGCGTGACGAGCTAAACATTTTTAAAAATCACTTTTTTTGTGTATTTTCAAGTGTTAACCGAGTAAGAAAAATTCTCAGTTATAATTAGCAAACTGTCTCCTACAACTTTGTTTCATGACATTTTGTCGTAAATTTCATGAATAGAGGGGCGGGGGGGAGTTTTACCTATTGAGATAAAAAGTCATCTAATGTCCGTTTGCCTTAACCGATTTTCCTCAATTTGGATTCATTTAAAAGGCAATTGCTGGGACAATCAGATAATCTGGGAAATAAATTATTTAGTTTATAAATGGAACCGCGAGGTGGCGTTACATTCAACAATAGTTTTTTTGAAGTTTTGTTCAGTTTTTTCAAATTGAATGGTGCAGCTTTTACTACATGGCAAGAAAGGTAATTTAAAGAGGAATCATCCAGTGAAAACCCGAAATCGATATCACTGACATGTCAAGAGATATTTCGATTTTTCTGAAAAAATCAGTTATTATTTCACTACTACCTGCATTAAGTTAAAATATTAACCTAATGCTTGCCTTCATTCACACGTTACCCAGGCTTAGGACTGGTCCAAATTCTTCCTACCATATTAATTTGGAGCGTGTTTAAAGCCCAACAGGCCAACAACGAAGATAATAATAATAACAACAGTCAAATAAAATTAACAGCACAACAGTCTAATAATTAACAGAATCTGAACTTTAACGGCTTTCTAAATGTTCAAAATGTCTTCCATCCTTAGAAATGCAAAGATTTATTTTTCGACGAGTACTAAAAACGGCAGCTTCAATTTCCGCTCTTGAAATGCTGGTTATTGAATTTTGAATTCTTTCAATCATGTTTTCTCGTGTGGTAGGACGAGTTTGAAAAACAAGGAAGATGGAAGATGTTTCATTGGAAACAAGAAGACAAATGTGGAACCAGCATGATGGATGCCCTGCCCACTTCTCGCAGGTGGTTCGAAACTTCTTGGATGCTTCGTTTCCAAATCGTTGGATAGGACGGGGTAGTTTATTTTCGTGGCCGGCGCCCTCACCGGATTTGACAGTCCTCAATTTTTACTTGTGGGGATGACTAAAAGACCTTGTTTTTCAAGGACCCTCTTGTGGTCGTTTTAGAAGCTTAAAAATATTTTTGGTGAATTTCTCATGATCATTTTTAGTATAATTTTTTTTCCCCCAAAGCTGTGGAATAAATAGTTTTCAAGATACGGCCGCGATTCATCCTTAATGGGACACCTGGTATATATATGATTCTTTCTTTAAATAAGAACAGGTATTTTTTATATTTTTTGAGTTTTAGATAGTGGCGAAAAACCCAACGATCTCTCACAGCAAACATTGTCAAGGAGGCTCTGAATGATCTCGAATTGGAGGTTTTTCCGCATCCGCCGTACTCCCCAGATCTTGCGCCAACCGATTATGATCCCTTCCGCTCGTTGTCTAACTAAATGAGGGGCGTAACCTTCGCTAACGATGATGATCTCAAAAACTGGGTGATGAACATCTTCCGAGTCCAGGTCTCACAAACTCTGGCGAAACGGCATCAATAAATTGGTTGTGAGGTGGGAGCAGGTCGCGAACAATGACGGAGAATACATCATTGATTAATTTGTTATTATTATTGTTGCTTTTTCAATAATACTTTTTAATTAAAAAAAAACGGTGGGAACTTATGGAACAACTCCATAGAAAATTTAATTCATGGAGACTTTCAGAGATGAGATGAGACTTTTGATGATCTCTCTCTCTCATAAACACTCAATATGATATTAGCATATAACTACAGATTTTGGATATAACTTTAAAAAGTAGTGAGATCAAAAACAATTGGCCACTTAATATGTAAATGATCACCTAAAATATTCCATACCTGAATGTGAAATTTAAATCCCTGTTCTTTTAACATCATATGGAGTGACTCAAGCTGAAGTGGTTCATACAGAAGAATATTTTCTTTAACATTCAAAGTAGAACTTACAAAATTGTGCCAAACAATTTGGAGAGGAACTGCACAGGAGGGAATCCTTACTGATTGTTTCCTTTCAAATATAAGGTCTTCAGTTTTCTCACTGGAATTTTTTAAATAGTATAAAAACAACTAAAACAAGTATTATTTACAATGTTATTTTTGTTTCAATATCACAGAAAATAGATTCATTAACAAATAATTCTAAAGAAGCGAAAAAAACCAACATGTGATTCATATTAGTACGTACCTAGTATAGAAGTAATAAGCCAACACAATCTAAAAATCATAAGTAGTGAGGTTAAACAACTAGATTGCTAGCCTAACGCTGTTTGGAGTGAATTTCAAGAACTTTGGCGAAACCGAACGGAATCCGGAAGATTGGAAAGATGCTCTAATCCATCCACTACATAAGGAAGGAGATAAAACGGATATAAACAACTACAGAGGGATATCTCTTCTCCCAGTTTGTTACAAAATTCTATCTCAATGTCTACTAGATAGAGCACAGGGGCAGTTAGAACCTAAAATTGGCGAATATCAAGCAGGTTTTCGACCGAGCAGATTCTGCCCAGAACAAATACTGAATCTAAAGTTGGTCCTAAGACATCAAAAACTATACAATAAAAATCTCGACTGTACATTTGTGGATTTCAAAAAAAGATTCCAAATTTCCTTTGAAAAGACACAATACATGACCTGCAACAGACTAAGAACACCATTTCTAAAAACAAAATATGGTAACATCAGACCAGTCTCTTAATTTAAATATTTGGGTGAAATAATCATAGAAAACGGGTTGGAAAAAAGCGACCAATAAGGGTATATGTCAAAAAATGGAAACTACATTGAGACTTGAGACCACAAAATATTTATAACAAAAAAGGCATATCTAAAAACACAACACTGAGACATTACAACACAGTTATTAAGCCAGAATGTCTATATGGCGCAAAAACTCTCATTTTGAATAGAAAGAAAGACAGGAGATTGAAAAGAAAAATCATTAGAAAAATATTAGGCCCCAAATAAATAAATAGCACAACATACCGACTTTGGATAGCGTCCAAGGAGACATTACATATATCTTACATTACATATATACGCCATCAGACGGGAAGTCGGCGAAAGTATGGATGGTTAACTGTGGATAGGGTCTCCCTATTCTTGACAAGAGAGCATATGTCGGTACCCTGAAGCGCCTAAACATCGAGAGGCGAAACATATGCCCTCCAATTAAAGGGCGGGTGGGGCTCGTCCCCAGTCAAGCACCTAACAAAATGTTCATTTGGGCGGAGACGCAGGTTGTTGTGTGTTCCACATGAGATTGTGGAATCCAGTGGTTGGGTGTAAGTGACATTCAACTACTGTTGTCTCCTTGGACGCTGTCCAAAGAAGTCTTACATTACATATATATATATATATATATATATATATATATATATATATATATATATATATATATATATATATATATATATATATATATATATATATATATATATATATATATATATATATATACTGCTGGAGAAAATTCTACATAGTTGTTGTAAGGGCTGTCTTTCAATATTGACATAAGATCTGTTTAATCTTTTAATACTAAGTCTGTTATTTTGAAGCGATCTGTGCACACAAGTATTGTTTAATACTTATCGGAATATCTAAAAATGTTTACATCGCTTTTCATAAAATAATTATCATTACTGTACAATTATGCTGAGATCTGATATTGTGCTTTGGTGATTCATAACGTTGCTCTTTTGTTTTCCATTATTAGAGTGACATTGACACACACATTATTGTCGGTTCTGTTTTTTTTTGGTTGTAATAGAACATCTAAATAAATTAGCTATTGTTAAAATTGTTAGTACCACGACGATGTTCTTGGACAAGAACATAAACGGCGCACGACGCAAAGAAATGAGCTCTATTAACAACTTCAGTCAATACGAAATGGCACATTTACAGTTCCGCATCTAAAAAATGAGCTGCTGAATGCAAGGCAAGTCAATGTTAGTGCAAAAACAATAAGAAGAAGGCTAAAGGAAGTTGATTTAAATCCAAAATGTCCAGCAAAGTCCCTCGGCTTCTCCCACATCACAAAACGGCCCAGAGAGAGAGAGTCTATAGACGAACTTGGGAACGATATGCTGTGTGTACTCTCGTCCAAACAATGAGCTTCGGTGGAGGGTCCATTATGCTATGGGGAGGCATCAATTGGGAAAGTGGTACGGCGGTTGTTCTACCATATGGTGGCTTTATTCAGTATGACAGATTTGTGCTAATGCACGATAATGCTCGCGCACATGTTACCAAAACAATATTCCAGTACTTACAGGAAGTTCAGATTGCGTCGTTTGACTAGCCACCTTTAAGTCCCGATTTAAATCTCATCGAACACCTATGGGATAGTCTCAAACGCCGTATACGAGCTCGAAATCTAGCTCATAATTCAATTACAGTATTACGAATCGCCGTTCAAGAAGAATGGAATCAAATTCCGCAAGAAACCATAAGAGATCTTCTGCGAAGCATGCCCAGAAGGATGCAAGTAATTAGAGCTAGAGGAGGAAACACCCAATACTGATGCATGTCCATGTTAGCTAAAAAATAATATTATATCACCACTTTTGTTCTTTCAATTAAATGTTGTAACAAAAAAATACACTCTGTTTCATTCCATCAACCTCGAGTGTGTTTTAACGTTACCTTATGTAACGGTATTACTGTACATACAGTAATACCGTTATAACAGACTTAGTAATAAAAATTTCTGAAATATTAAGGAAAAATTAAACATAGAACTTAGAAAAAAATATGGAATATTTTTGTGAACCCAAATTTTTTTGTTCGATGTTTTATCAACCGACGAAGCTTCTTCACCAGGTGTACAAGTTAATTTAATATAACAATTAATCATGTTCACTTCTGACGTGAACAAAACAAACTAAATATATGCAGAAACGTATAGAATAAAAGGCTATAAATGTCCCATTTATTTTTAAATAATACCTTAACCTTTCAGAAGTCGCGGACTGTCGATCCGTTCACTCGACCTTTATTGTTTCGGCATTTTGCACTTCCCTCCAAGTGTTGCGCTTCTCAGTATCTTCCGGGAAGAGCGCGTATTAGTAGGCGACTGAGTAAGCCAAGGAATAGATTCGGGCTTTGATAAATAATTCGAGATTGCGGCCTGAAAATCCGCAGCGACCACTGGCGCAACAAAACATATAAATTTATTTTTCTGTGTTTTTTTGATAAGGTGGCAACAAAAAATGTTGCCACTATTACACATATACGTTTTTAGAATGGCGTCCTATGAAAAAGAACAAAAGCGGCTACATGAATTAATGGAACAATGTTTCTAATCCTCCAATGAAGACCCGTTGATGAATGTGATGAAGAGGAAGAAGGCGACATTGAACTAGATATACATGAAACATATAGTGAACAGGATATTTCGGACAATGAATCGGGTGTTTTGCAAGAAGCTGTTATTCTATGTTTCATAGATAAAAATCAAACTATCAAATGGAGGAAACACTGTCCTCCAAAAAATGTGAGAACCCGATAAGAAAATTTAGTTACCTATTTACCCGATCCAATTGTTAAAACACTAAAACTCCTTTATTAATATGGCGGTATTTCTTTCCAGAAAAGTTACTACAAATTAATATAGAGAATGCAAATAAACATATCCAGGCTGCTCAAGATCGATATTCTCGAGAACATGATGCCAAAACAACTGACAGCGTTGAAATTCAAGCATTGTTTGGGCTCTTACCCAATCCTTCCCCTTCCTCCTTTTTACTTTTCGTGCTATTGGAACCCTATATAGGGGGTGAGCCTGGAAAATGAGTTAAAGGAAAGAAACTGAACGGAAATAAAACATGGTGTTTTGCTCTGAAAAACTGTTTACTGTAATAAATGCTGGAGGGGCGGGTCTACATAACTTGGACAAAAGTGTACTGCATATGGTTACACGTCGTTTTCTTTAAACTTAAAGTGGCACTGACATACTTGTCTTTGAATTTTGTTCAATTGTTTTAACTACGTTTAACATTTTGTGGATTTTGAAATTTTAGCTTTGTGGCTAATACCTAGACGGGGGGATTCCTAAATGTTTGGAATCAGCTTCAATTTGGACCAACAACAGATTCTTAACAGACTCGATAGGTCTTTATTTTAGCTAACGCATGTTCTACTATCCAATACACCAAGATAAACAGCATTAATGACATTGCTTTGCTCACCCAACTCACAAAGCATCAAATGTCTAGTATGGAACTTATCCACACTTTGCTATTCCATTCTTATAGGGTTCACTTATTTGTGTTTCAAAATGCTAACAAGAACACTAAATATCAATATATTTAACTAAAATATAAATTGTCATATTATATTAAATTATTATCAGCGATGTTTTTAAAATAAAATAAAAACGACATTTTATAGGTCTTTAGCACTTTTTTAAAATTTTTATAAAACTGATCAAGATGTATTGTGATGGTCTCCATATTTTCGAACAATTTTGTAATAGTCTAAATAAAATGTAACAGTCTGATGGGTTAACTGGATATGGTAGATGAGGAAACGCTAACCAAAGTGTGATAATTTTCGTTTTTGAAATTAAATTTTTTATCGTCCATTTTATTACGTCCACAAAAATCTTTAACTCGATGAATAAATGACTGATGATTCATAGAATATCATTTATTAAAAGAATTAGCAAGATTATCATATTACGCTTAACAATTTCGCTGCGTAAAGCGGACATGTGCACCCAGGATCGCCCCCACTACTTGCGTATGACGCGCTTGTTCATCCTTTGTCAGTTGAGTTATAAATATGGGAAGTACCCACTCCGCAATGTTGCGTTTTTGTTAGCACCTTTTTAGTTTCGTTCGCCATTTTTTTTAATTTCTTTGAATTTTGATTTATTTGAAAATGGGGGATTACGACCATGCTCAACCTGGCCCTTCGGAAATAAAAAGGCCTAGAAAACCGCCAATTAGGAATCCTAATAGCTTATCAGACGAAGAATTGGTCAGATTTCTGTATGAATCTTAGGATGAACACTATTGTGCAACTTGCTCTAGAGAAGATAATATTTATTATAATTTTTTTGTATTTTTTGAACTTAATAATTTAGATATATTTTAGCGGATTCATCTGAGGATGAAGCGCAGTTTGACCCAAATAATGAAAATATTACCGAACCAGAAGAACTCATGACTTGAAAATCTGGCAGGAACATAGCGATGGTATAACCAATATTTCATTTACAAAAGAAAATAAATTGTTTATTGCACCGCCAGAATATAGATAACCTTACAATTATTTTCGAATGCTTCTTGATGATGATTTTTTAATCAAATTGTGACGGAAACTACTCGCTATGCGGCTGAGATATTTTTTTCCAATGATACATTGGTGCAATCCAGATCCAGAATTTCACTATGGATAGAATTTTCCATGCCAGAATTATTTGGTTTTATTGAAGTTACTCTTCGTATGGGTACAATAAAGATAAATTGAATCCAGGATTATTGAAAAAACACAGACTCTTCAATCTCGCTTTTCACAATACATGAGTCGGGATCGTTATTTAATTATGATGCGACGCCTGCATTTTTCAAAATATCCAGTAATTGAGAGAGCCCAGACCAGTTGTTTTATTTTTTAATAATAAAATACTATAAGTATATTTCCCTGGAACAGACTTATCCCTGAACGAATAGATGATATTATGGAAAGGGCGTCTTGTTTTTAGGCAATATATAAAGAACAAGCGCCATAAGTATGGTATTAAATTATACATGCTGACCAAACCAGATGGTGTAGTACTGCGGTTTTTTATTTATGCTGGTCAGCTTGATATAATCGGTGGTAAAGGATAGGCACAAAAAGTTGCGCTAGAGTTATTGCGTGGAAAATTATCTGATGGGCATTCTGTTTACATGAATAATTTTTACAACTCCTGCTCCAAATGATGGAGCTCCAAATGATGTCAAAGCAACACTAAATAAAGGTAAGTTTTCTTAGTTAATTTTAGATATTTATTTTTGAACATCTCTTTTTTAGGACAGTGTAAAGCTAAATACGTAAAGTGTGTTTTAATTGGCAAGTGGAAAGATAAAACGAAAGCAACGTGTATTTCTACAGAATTCAAAAATGATATGATAATGACTCAAAACAGAAGAGGACAGAAAAAAGAAAAACTATTACCACTAGTAAAATATCTCCAGTTTATGGGTGGAGTTGATAGGCAGGATCAGCTAATGTCATATTATCCTGCTCAGCGTAGAACTATACGCTGGTACAAGAAAATTGGTATAACGATAACGTATTTCATCTTCTTCTGCAAAATTTACAAATACTTTTTAACAAATATAGTGGGAAAAAAATAACATTATTTGACTTTCGTTTGAAAGTCTTGGTGAAACTTTTACCCGAGAAAAAAGACAAACCCCGTGAACGTGAGAGACAGCACCCTAAACATACGCCAAGTAAAATAACAAACACCAACGAAAAGGGAAAAACAGAAAAAAATGTCATATATGAGCACAAAAGGAAATAAGAAAGGACACCATTTATCATTGCACAGGGTGCACTGGTAAACGAGGCTTATGTTTAGGCGAATGTTTTAGGGGATATCACCAAAAATAGTTTTTTAAACATTTATGGCCAGATTTTGTCTTTTTGTTTAGATTTTATTTTACAGTATTTTTTAGGTAGAAAAGAATATCTTCGTTTAATTTGGTTGTTTGTTAGAATTACGGTTTTTATTTTTTAGTTTTACTTTTATGAAAAATAATTATTACCGTTTGGCTTTGTTATTTTCTATTTATTAGAGAAAAAAATATTTATGTTTGTCTTGATACATTTTTTATATTTCATTTTGCCCCAAAAATATTATAAATAAAAAGTTAGATTACAAACATCGTATATTCTTTAGCAATAAGATAATATGCAAAAAAATGAATGGACGCGCAAGTGCGTCCTCCGCATATTGGTAATATTATATCAAAATGTGCGAAGGACCCACATGCGCCCTTCCAAAGAAAAACAACTAAAAAACATCAATACTACTTATTAAAACCATTAACATAAGCCAAAAAAAAAAATATAAACTAATTACCAACATAATTATATATTCCGCATATGACTAGGCTTGTTTTTGGGAACGCAGCGAAAGAGTTAAATGCCATTAAAATTTATATTTTATTTACTAAATATAACATAATGATAAAAGAATAATTTTTTATATAAACTTCCCTAGATTCAAATATCAAACAATAATAAATCTATACTTTTATTAAATAATGTATATTATTATAAGTACTATAAGTTCTAAAAGTTCCTATAAGTATTATAAGTTCCTTTTATCAATATCAATATTGGTATTAACATATTAATTATTTCACAACTGTGTATTTAATCACTTACTTTTCAAGGATGCAATCACCTATTATTTCTATCCCTTGACGGCATGAATTCATGTTTGGACTTAAATTATAAGAATTAACTTGTACTCCATCATTTTGGGAAAATTTCATTTTCTTAGGTTCTTTTCCATCTTCATCGGAATCAGAATATTCGGGAACAATTTGATCATTCCTTATGACAGGATGAGTTGATTCATAAATATGTTTTAGTAATTTAGCTCCTCTAACGCGTTTTAGTGGTTTTATACCGTATTTCTCCAGTTCTTTATGTAACAACGGTGTAGACATTTCATCATAGTTTGGTATAGGTGTTACACTGTTTGTTTTGATGATCAATCTACTGGGAGTTATATCTGATGTACCTATACATTCAATGATTTCTGATGGAAGTCGTTGAAATGATAGAGTAGCTAAAAAGTAATAAAGTTCCTTAACAAATATGTTCCACCGAAGGAGTTTTCTTTTTAAAAAAGTTCATGAAATAACAAAAAAAATCATATAAAAAAGTAGGGTTTTGAAAAATTAATAATAACATAAACTGTTGTTTAGAGCTTGCCAAGTGGCCAACTTGCTTATGTTGTCATAAAAAATATATATATATTATATATATATATATATATATATATATATATATATATATATATATATATATATATATATATATATATATATATATATATATATATATATATATAAGGTCACTCTTGCCATTCTCAATGCTTGTCTGAAGACTGAAAGCTGTGGAAACAGTCTCGTAATCTTGGAAGCTGTGGAAAAAGTCTCGTATTCATCTCAATGCACCCTCTTTCAATTCTTTTCTTATCACAATTCTTTTCTTCATAGAAGATCTTACCCTGCCGAAAATACCAGGCTTATTTTTGATATAATTACAAGCAATTCCTCTACAGTGCCAATCGGGATAGCATAGACCAATGCCCCCAACTATCCCCACAGAAAATAATCGAGAGGATTTAAATCTGGGGAACGTCGTGGCAAATGCACTGGTCCATCAAGTCATATCCATCGTCTTGGATATAACCAATCTAAATACGCTCTTACATTTACAGAGAAATGAGGTGGAGCTCCATTGTGCATAAACAACATGCCATATCTGAACTGATATGAAACATCTTCCATTAGATCCAGCAAATGGTTTTCCAAAAAGTTTAAATACTGTTGTCAATTTAAACGGTTGGGAAGCACAAACGAAGCACAATTCGAAAAATTCATATGCATTTTCTTCCGGTCATGAGTATTGTGAGAATTAAAAAATCCAAAGTGTTTGAACATAGATTAGTCTGCAAAGAGAATGTTTGGTACAAAATTATCATTTAAATGCAATTGCTCGCTTAACCATTGGCAAAACTGGATTCATTGTGGCGGGTCATTAGGCTTTAAGGCTTGAACTTTCTGCAAATGGAAACAGCGCTTGCTCTCTAACAATTTCCCGCCCAGTACTTTTAGGAATGCCTTCTTGAACAGCAATTCGTCTGACACTTATTCCTGGGTTTTCTCCTAGATTTTCTGAAACCATTTCTACATTTCTGTTGCTCCGGCTTTTTCCACAGTCTTGTTTGGAAGGCATAAAAGATCCCTTTTCCCGTAATCTTCTATGCAGGTTGGTAAATGTTTCTGTACAAGGATACAATATTGCATACAATATTCTAGCTTCACATGCGTTTCCATTCGCTTTCCCGTACATAAAATGCATATTCGCCATTTCTTCGAAGAAATAATGGGCCATTTTGCAGTTTGAAAATTAAAAATCTAGACTTTATTGCATAAATGGTCCAGGTTTCCGAAAACGTTAAAGATAAAGATTAACAGTGACAGGCGCTTACATATTTATTAAGGTGCATTTCGATATGTCGTCGTATATATATATAGTCGATATATATATATATATATATATATATATATATATATATATATATATATATATATATATATATATATATATATATATATACATATATATATATATATATATATATATATATATATATATATATATATATATATATATATATATATATATATGTACATATGTATATGTATATGTATATATGTATATATATATATATATATATATATATATATATATATATATATATATATATATATATATATATATATATATATATATATATATATATATATGTACATATGTATATGTATATGTATATGTATATATATATATATATATATATATATATATATATATATATATATATATATATATATATATATATATATATATATATATATATAAATATATATATATATATAAATATATATATATATAAATATATATATATATATTTATATATATATATATATATATATATATATATATATATATATATATATATATGTACAATACAAAGAAGGGCAAGGTGGATTCTGGAAAACTGCTGGAGAGAGGAAGCGATTTTGAGATTGCTTTGTCAAACCGGTTTGCTGCGTTACAAGATCCAGAGGAGGTGGAAATATCAGTTCAATATGAAGAAATCGCCAACAATGTACTTCAAACGGCTGCTTCAATAGCACCAGAGGAAAAATGTCTCAAACAAACAAAAATCTCCAGTGAGACCATTGATTTAATGAAGAAACGGCGAGCAATGAGAAATGCAGGTAGTCCTTTTGGCAGGGTCGAGTACACTGAGCTCTGCAAAACTATAAGAAAACGTATCAGAGAGGACACGCGCCGATTCAATATGCAGCTAGTGCAAAAAACCCTGGAAGAAAACAAAGGAATTAACAAAGCTAAACAGAAGCTGAGAAACAAAAGAACGCAAATATATGCTTTAAAGCGTGAGGATGGCACAGTGTGCAGGACGCGTACCCAAATGTTAGAGATTGTCAGAAG
>JARFXV010001959.1:142500-145738 GCA_031761425.1 Cosmopolites sordidus
CTTTAATAATAATTTCGTCAGCAACAGGATTATATAGAGCAATATTAAGTTGTTTTTTCCTTAATTTAACTTCTTCAGAATCCTCAAACCAATCCTGTCTGTGGGCGCGAATATGTTTAGCACCAGGGGTAAGTCTAAGAGAATATAAGTTAATGATTAATTAGGTATTTCAAAATGAAAACTTACTCAATTAAAAACCAACTCAAGCCAGCAACTGCCAATGCTCCTGCTGCCCACCAATTTCTTTCCCGAAAAAATGGGGTTCCTTTAGTACGTCTAGGTTTTCGAAATCTCTCATCTATTCTTTTGTCCATAGCAACACTTCAAATTTTTCAAATTTATACACAGATGACTTGAGAGATACCAAATATGAAGATCATTGATGCTATTATCAGAAATTCAATACAAATTATAGATATTTAATACTCTGTTCTAATGCTCCACCTAGTAATTAAGATAAAATAAAAGAAACAAAAATTGAAAATGTGGTTATTAGGTAATTCTACTACTTTTTTAATAATTTGACATAACGAAAATAAATCTGATCAGGTACAGAACTAGTTAGAAGAGTTATAGTTATAAAAAAAATATTTTCATGGATGATTTTCAAATTTAATAAAAATATTATTATATTAGAACTAAAACTTTGTGTTGAGTTACAACATTGTAGTTCTGTATTTGAAGGTGACAGTGTCACCACAATTGTGATACAATTTTTAAATATAGAGGAAATTTCGACTTCTTAGTTCTATTATTTAAAAATAGTAATTATTGTAATATTAAATTAGTATAGTAGGTTATTATATACTAATAATATTAATATTATTAGTTCCTATCTTTAATTATAAAGTGAGCAACTACCTAATTAAGAGTATGCACCATAGACTAACTAAAATAAGAGACTGTTTAATAGATACGTAAGTTCGCTTTTCACAATTCTTTGAATGGGACGGCGCTGCAATCGAAAATTTTATCTTTCTCGTTTTATCCTCTTTATTTTTCCCTTTGAGAAAGGTGGGTGTGCCTAAAAATACAATAGCCGGATAATTTAATGGGCCTATCGGGTAATTTTAAACACACTAAAAACGTTTTAATTTATAATAAAATTGGAAATTTATATTATTTTTAACAAAACTTAGCCAAGTTTGAGATTATATTAATATTTAGAAAATTAATTATTTTTATTTGAATTTTAAGGAATATACACACGAGCTGCGGATCTTTGACAGCAGCCTTATTCTAAACAAAACATAACCTGATTGTAGTTTGCTTTTATTTTAAAATAATTTTCAATACTGAGCATTCCCGACATAGGCTTCAAATTTTCGTCGAGGTTGCCAGACTCTCTGTCTATTTGTAAAGCGGAAATAATTGCCATCCACGACGCAATAAAAATAATTATTGACAAACACATAAAAAAAACCATTATTTTCACTGACTCTGAGAGTACAATCAAAAAGATCAATAAATGTTTGCTCAATGCTACGGTAGATTATTGGACCCTTAGAACTAAACGCCTTCTAATCTCAGCAAATAATAACGGTTTTGACGTCCGCTTAGCATGGATTCCAGGACACGCCGGTATTTCCGGTAATGAGGAGGCTGACTCCTTGGCTAACATAGGCAGAATCCTAAATATTCCCAAAAATATGTCAATAGACGTTCAAGATATTTTTAACATTATTAAAGAAAAAACCCACAAGGTCTACAAAGCCGAATGGAAAGACCTGACTATTGGAAGGGGATATCAGTACTCTAAGGTACAATCTGTGTTTCCAAGTAAGCCATGATTTCCGAAATTCGAATATAAAAACAGAAGACACATAACAACGATTATCAGAATGCGTACAGGCCATTGTTTGACTAAAGAACTCCTTTATAAATTCAAATTAATTAACGACCCCTATTGCGAATGTGGAGCAATAGAAGATCTAAATCATATTTTTCTAACATGTCCTATTAATTACAATCCAGTTTTTGATATTTACCAATCAGCTATTAAACTAAAATTACCCACCCCTATTTCAATTCATACAATCCTATCGAACTTAAATCAAGAACTAATCAGGGTAATAATAGATTTCTTGAATGCTAACAAAATGAATCTTTAATGCTCAGCTTTGCTATACCTAACCTCCCTTCTGGTGTCTAAACGTGTATGTTTGTGACGTCTTTACCATATTCCTTTGTTGCAGTATAACTAATATATCCCAAGGTATAATAAATACTAAGCCGCTACAATATAAAAATGGAAAAACACAGTACTTTATTAACTCGACAATAAGGATACAGTCGGTGGCCTGGATTTGGGCTAAGAGCCAGACAACCTCTAGGCTGCCAACAAACTGAGCTGGCAATTGCCCCGCAGCAAAGCCAAAAGGTCCGCTTCAGGTGACCTCAAGCAAGAAGAAGAAGAAGAATTTTCAATACCTAGCAAAATATTTCTGGCTTGTGGACTAAAACAAGAAAAATAGGATATAAATTGGTTATGATTTTTGTGCCAGTGGTAATACAGACAAATCATTAGGTAAGTAATAAGACGAGATTTTTATGACGTGAATGTTTAAATTAAGGCTTATTTTTATATAAAAGCCGGATACCCATTAAACGACCACCAAACAAGAAGGGGAGGACACTAGGAGAAAATCAATATAATCAGAATAATACCTTATTAAAGTAGTAAAAGAATGCAACAATGAACAATCCTGGAAAAATAAAATATCACTGGTCTGTACCAAATTGCAATAATATTTTTTTTATGATAAAGCTAAAAATCTTATAAATAAACATTTCTTTCTTGTTCCGCGAGATTTGAAAAGACGGTCACAATGGTTCAGCTCAATGGGATTAAAATATTCAGAAAAACCTTGTTATTTTTGTGAAGACCATTTCGATGATAAGGCTTTTACTAGCACACCGAGAAAAAGAGTATCAAAATTTGGAATCCAACCATTTTGAAATTGTCCAAAATTAATATAATTAGTAATATCTTAATTCGCCCAGCCAACATTGATATCTCTTCACATTCAAATACCACAATTAATCCAATTGAAAACAATCCAGAAATTTTTGACACTCCAAACACATCTACAAACAAAAGTATATTATGGGAAATTGGGGAGACAATGGTTAAAAATTTAACACCTAGGAAAAAAAAGCTGTATGAAATTAATAAAAAGCAAAGGGTGCATCTAACATCTTTAAGACGTTCATTGTTTAAAACTAAACATGAGGCTAA